>OMNW01035954.1:0-11326 GCA_900303245.1 Selene dorsalis
GGGTAACATGGTTGAAGTCTCCTGATATTATTATAAGTGCCTCAGGATGTTTAGTCTGTATCCTAGCAATGATTTCATTTAGTATCTCACATGGAACTTCAGCAGTTGCCTTTGGAGGGATGTACACAAGTATTGTTATGATATGATTAAATTCTCTTGGTACATAGTATGGTTGCATTCCAACAGCCAATAATTCAATGTCTGGACAACACATCTTCTCCTTGACAGTGATATATGCAGGATTACACCATCTCTGGTTCACAAATAAGGCCAGTCCTCCTCCTTTTTTCTTGCCACTAGCCTTAGCATCTCTGTCCAGTCTTATGAGAGTGAAACCAGGTAGATCCACGATGGAGTCTGAGATGTTTTGATTCAACCAGGTTTCAGTCAGACACATCAGGCTGCACTCACGGTACACTTTCTGAGTCTTCACCAACATCTCCAGCTCATCGGTTTTGTTGGGCAGAGAGTTGACATTTCCCATGATGACCGATGGCAGAACTGGCTTGTATCTCCATTTCCTGGCCTTCATCTTTGCACCAGCACGGCAACCACAAAAACACCTCCTTATTTCAGATGGAATAAGGTGATATACTCCAGATTTGTTCTTTTTCAAGGGAAAAAAGCTCTTCTCTTGAAAAAAAAAACCCTTCTACCTACAGAAGTATCCATCAGTAGTAGACAAAACGTGACAGAAACACAACAAAAACAAAGCAAAGGTTGAGTAAAAACTCAGAGCTACCAGACTTTGCTGCTACCAGTTGAAGCGCATGTTCTAGAATGTTTGTTTGAATTTTTGTTTCCAAAACAAAGGACATGTAAATTGACTTCACATGCCACTTGCTCTAATGTATTTATTTATTCACTATGTCCATGTATTTTTTAATTTGATTCACTGTTCTTTTGTAGATGGCAGAACTGTTGCTGTAGTCTTTTGTATAGATTTTAATGTGCCTTTGTTGTTCTGCCTGTCATTATTGTACAGTAGTGCTGTTGTCTCTTCTTAGTGTCTGTTGTGTCTTTTAATTGTCAAGCACTATGCTGTGTCACTATTGGCCCGTTGCGGGACAATACAGACTTACTTAAAACCAAAGGAATTGCTCGCACCATAAAATATCCTTCATGACCAATGTTGGTGTTTACTTGGCCTGCTCTGTTTAGCGTATTGGTGATTTCTGTCATTTCTCTTAGCTTCCGGCCTGCTCCTTTCTTTGTCCTGGATGAAGTAGATGCAGCCTTGGACAACACTAACATCAGCAAGGTAGATTTCCAGCTGCATCCAGCTTGTCTACTTCCTGCTAAAAATGTGTTGGCACACCTTGTGATATATTCCAGTAGAAATGACATGGTACTTTGATGCTATATTCTCCAATGTGTGAGTTTAATACTTTTCTGTGTCTTGTATCATTGTCATGTGTCATGTCAGTTCAGGCTCTGCTAACATAGTTTGTAACTGCATTAAGGTCACAAAACTGAAGTGCAATTAGGTTTTGTGCGTTCATCCATGCGCTGTTATCCTGTAATGCTGTTCATGAAATGTATTTGTAGATGCGGTGTGTGTGTGTTTTGTTTTCATCCAGGTGACCAGCTTCATTCGGGAGGAGTCCAGAGAGAATATGCAGATCATTGTCATCTCCCAGAAGGAGGAGTTCTTCTCCAAGTCAGACGCTTTGCTGGGAGTCTACTCAGATGTAACGCATCAAGACTAATTGTACAAAAACTCTTAATTTCTTTACATGGCAGGGCAGTCACTACATTATTTCACTCCCCTTCACAGTATGATGAGCGCATGTTCAGCTGCATCCTGTCCCTGGACCTGCGACGCTACCCCCTCGTTGAAGAAGACAGTGGGAAACAGACTGACAAGGAGAAAAGAGTACAAAAGACTGGATTAGTATAGTCAGGAGTCACATGCATGGTTGTTTTCATTGATCATATCAGTTCTCAATGATCATTAAATAATGACTTATGTGTTCCATTTTAGGCTGCTTTTGTTATATTGATTTTACTTAATAGATGTTTGTAATTTGTTGAATCGTTTTCCTGGGTTAACTGTTTTTCTCATGGTTTTTAGCATTTGACGGGATTCCTGAGCTACAGGTGTTAACTTGAGAGGTAACAAGGGAAGAAGAAACCCGCTAAGATCTCAAACACAGTGATGCTGATCCTAAAAAGTAAATTAAAATAGGACTGCAGTAATAGAAAACTAAAATGTTTATGGCTGTTGTTTATTCTCTGGGATTGTTTTGGGTTATCACAGGTGATACCTATAACTTGTTTTGTTGTGATGTTATGTGTTTAAAGAGATTTGCGTCTTGTTCGTTAAATCTACAGAAAACAAGACACTATATGGATTTATGGCTTATTTTTTTATCTGTATCATTTTCAGAAAGTGACAATAAAAATATTAATCTAATACCCTGAGTATCTTTGGGGGGGGTGGCTTTAAGACCACGTCTGTGGTCTTAAACTTAATTTTGTGACTTTCAAACAAGAAATATGAATTGAGCCTCTTCATATAGAGGCTCAGGTCCGTTAAGCCTGTCCAATGACCCTTACATTGATCCAGGTCACATGTTAAATATATCAGTTATTTTTCTATATAGATGGGAAACACGAACAGAAACATGATAGATACATCAAGATGAACGTTCCTGCACTGCACCCAAAGGTGCTGAAAAATCTATTAGTGAGCAGCAGTGGGCGGTGCTGTTTCAGTCCGGATACACAGGATAGACCCCGTGACCAGTATTTACGGAAGTGTTCCCTTGTCATGAACCACAGCCAGTCATTCTGTTGTGTCGAAGAGCATTAATATAAAGATGAATTCATTCCTTAATTCCGTCGTTCGGGCTCATCTTTCCTGAACCAGAGCTGCCTGGTCTGTTAGCCAGGACACTGTAACAGGAACACTTGGTACCCGACCCTTAGCTTACATAGCTAGCAATGAAGCTGTAGAGCAGCCAAGAACTCTGACTTTCAATTCCTCTCCTGACGACATGAAAGTGTCGTTGTCAGTCGAAGTGTGTTTGGAAGTCCTGTAAGTAGAGCAGGTGGTCCGCCATCTATATATACGGTGTTGGTCCGCTGCATTTTCTGATAACGTTGACAAAGGCTGACCGCTAGCGAGCTAGCTAGCTAGCTAGCCACTCGTTAGCACCATGGGAGCTGAACAGAGCGGTGAAGCCGAGCACAAACACTCCGACTACAGCTCGTCAGGTAGGATACACCTCTGGAACCGTACAACTTTATATTCAGGGGGGTTATTGGTTTCTGTGCAGGTAAACCAAGGTTTCTAAGCTTTCTGTAAGGTGACAATCCGTCGTCGTATGTCACTACCACTTTTGGAAAGTAAGGTAAAAGAGAAGTTACTGCTGTACTGACTCTGCCTTGTTTTACAATTAATATGTCATTAGGATTCATTACGTCCTGAAATGAGACGAGAGATGATATTTATTTCTTACCACGTTACATTATTTACCCGACAGCTACACTGGCCAGGTACTTTCTTTGTAATAAAAATACTTCAAGTTGTAACTGTAATCAGTTAAAGCAGAGTGAATCTCTTACAGCGTCTGTGCGAACACTTGTGGCTGTAAGAAATATATATATTTTTCGATGAATAGGGCAGTCCTTTTGGCCTTTGTCAAATAAGTATCCAAGACCAATTTTGCCCAACATTCAAACATCATTATAATGCAAAGCGATATATATATATATAGCAAAGGTATGCGTTATCATAGAGGGCCCAGGAAACCAGATATTAGCATTTGCTCGAGTATTGAAATAATTACCAATTGTTTTTGTTAATCAACTAATTGATTGTATTAATAATAGTTGCAACTGTGCATCTTTACTTTTACTCACGTCATATAGTGTTTGTACTAAGAATGGCATTATTAACATTGTGATATTTCTTCTTTTGCCGAGGTAGAGGATATGAGTGCTTCTCTTCTAAATCTTCAAAAATAATTAGCGTAAAAATATTCTCATTTTGTGTTGGAGCTTTCAGCTGATGATGTGAAACAGCAAGTTGAAGTGATGTGAAGTCATTTTTGCCTGCTGATATAAACATATAAACTATGTTGTCATTGCAGTGGTGCCATCCCCCGCAAAGCAGAAGGCAAAGATGGATGACATTGTGGTTGTTGCCCAGGGGACCCAGTCTATGCGGAATATCCACAATGACCCAGATGTCATCAAGCTTCAAGAAATACCTACCTTTCAGCCGCTTTTGAAAGGTACCATCTACGTTTCCCAGTTGTTGATAACAATGTTAGTGTTTCTTTCAGACAGTTTGTTATCTAAAATGAAGGGCAGTTTAATACAGTCACAACACAGTTACAATGATCAGTTGTTTACAGAAAGTTTCAAGTATTTTATATGATGTAGTGATGTTTGGATCTCACTGGTGAGTCCTGACAGTATGACAAAAATTTGAATGTTGCTTCGATGAGTACAATTTCATGAGGAGTTAGAGTACAGTCAGCAGATCTTTTGTCTGTTCTATGATTTTAGTTTTCACATGAGGATGTTGACAGTTTCATCTAGTCCCCACCGGTCCTTTTTCAAATATTTTGTAGTGCAGCTAATTTTCACTGCAACTCATTAGCACGTTGTTAGAAGGTGGATAATGGGCCAAGTTCCCTGTGTTGTCATAATTCCTGAAATGGCAGGACGGGTAGCTCTGTCAGATCCTGTGCTCATCACAATCATTTGCCTTACTATATTTGTAAGTCCTCTGCACTTCTCTCTGCACAGGAGTGCTAAGTGGTCAGACGTCACCCAGTAGCGTGTGTCTGGAAAGGCTGGATGCTGCTCAGGTTCTGCAGCTCTGCGCCAGGTACCAGGACCATCTCCACCAGTGTGCTGAGGCTGTGGCCTTCGATCAGAACGCCCTGGTCAAGAGGATCAAAGAGGTAAGAATACCACTGGACATTTATTATGCAGGATGTCTTACTGTTCTGTCATTTAGTTTCCCAGGAATAATACCTGCAGAATAAAGACATGTCTAAACTACTTTCATGAGTATGTTTTTTTTTCTACAGTCCATTTACAGTCCACACAAAATTGATGGCCAGTAGCATAAGTTATGAATCATTAAAGTAGTTTATCAGGCAAAAGTGCAAAATATTCACATATTCCCATGTCACAGATGTTAGGGTTCTGGAGTGTTGGAAAACAGTAATGTACAATTTCACATTTTTCTCTTTTTATAGACCCAGTAATTGGGTAATTGAAAATTAGTGAAGAGCATTGATTTGAATGATCACTAATGCATGTAATCATTACTTGAGTTATATTTCAACTAATTCAAAGTTAGTTTCAAAGTATGTTAAAATGATTTTAGTTTTGTGTTTAACTATTGAATAAAGCCAGCTGCATATGGGAAAGGTTTTGCTACACACAGATTGTCTTTTTTCCCCAGTCAGTTATATCTGCAAACTACATTTTCCATTTTGTCACCTCAAAAGTGTCAACAAATGTGTCCATCCTGCGTTTTTCTTTCTAGATGGACTTATCAGTGGAAACCTTGTTCAGCATCATGCAGGAGCGTCAGAAGCGCTACGCAAAGTATGCCGAGCAGATCCAGAAGGTCAACGAGATGTCTATGATCCTGAGACGCATCCAAATGGGAATTGACCAGACGGTGCCACTGATGGAGCGCCTCAACAACATGCTGCCTGAGAGTGAGCGCCTGGAACCCTTTAGTATGAGGCCTGATGGAGATTCTGCAACAAAGTAGCCTCTGGAAAAGCAACACAGCTGCCTCTCACTTTAGTCTCCATGATCAGCTCCCCTTATTATTTCATTTAATGCAGGACATGTTGATGAACACATGGTCTTAATAATCAATATCCTACTAACTTTAACACAGCTAAAACACACCTGAGTTTACTCACATCCTTCTGCTTCTGGCCACTGAACAGCTCCACTAGAGCAGCTGCAGACTTGAAAAATGCTGCATTCAAGTGTAACTATACAGGTGGAGGCCCAGGTCCCAGGTTATTTATTTATCCCTTTCCTGCAGGGAATAAAACTGGCTCGTTTACAGGCACAGGCTTCTTTTTTGCTAATCTGAAGACAGAGGCAGAACAAACACATATGAAAGTAACAGAATGAACTCTATATGCCCCAAAAACCTGCCCTGCAGCTGTGTTGCAGGTTTTTAGAGACTCAAATATGTGTGAGCAGCAGAAGAACATTTCAAAATGTTTTGTGCTGCTCTTGAGTTTTATGTACTACTCGTCTAAACATCAAGGCCACTTGAGGACTTGCCGTGAATTCATTTTGGATCATGCACTTCATATTACTAATATTTCACTCCCACGCCATATCCCTGTTCACTGTTTGAAGATCCCTGCTTGCACTGCTTGTATGCAGATTGACTGCTTTTAATTTTCCAAACTATATCAGTTTTTGGGATGTTTTGGCAGACTTTTCGAAATGTACAAAGAGGGATTGTTGCCTTTGGATTGCACAAAGAGCATGGATGTGCTTCACTCTGGAGGAAAATTAGAAACGTCACAGTGGATAGTCGTCACAGTGAACTTCACTGGTGTCTGGAGGAACCTAACTTTAATTTATATTGAGCAGTTGTGTTAAGCCATTTTGCATTCAGTCAAAGAAGGTTTAAAAAAGGCGTTAAACTGGGGTGTTGTATAGCTCATTGGGTTGAGCAGGCGTCTTGTAGACAGAGCCTCGTTTCGAATCCCCCAAAGGCCCTTTGCTGCGTGTTATTCCCCCTCTCTGTCGCCCTATTTCCTGCCTCCCTCTGACTGTTTTACCAATTAGACGCACATAAAAGCCCAAAAATACTTAAAAATAGGCATTAAACAGCCACAGTGATGCCTCAACTTTGCACATAAAATGGATACAGAGGTAAACACATAACATTTGATCAAGTTCCCCTACTCTGCTCAACCATGCCTCAGGTAATTGTACCAAATTTCAGCATGAACTTGATCTATTTGTAGGATTTTCACAGACAAACGTGACATCACACATGCCAAGGATTCACAAGTCCCCTGTCAAGTCCCATGTCACACTTAATAAACAGTCATCCTTTTGTCTTCTGGAGGTCAGCAATGAAGTTCATTTCACAACTACATCTGTTGGCTGTTTGTTTAGTCATGCTTGTTAAACTTAAATCATATCCAGACTTGAGAAATCTTTTGCATATGTCTCTCTTTCTGCTGGACTGGTCTCCTCCCATGAAGATAGGAGTGGTTGTATTGCTGCAGGTGTGGTGATATTGTCTTGGCCGTCACATTACATCAACATATAAATATCGACAGTAACACCTCTCCAGAGAGGAAAGTCCCAGATACATGGGATAATAAACGTAATATACAAGTAACCAGAACATTGCTCCAAAGACACATTACAGAATTGTTTAATATAACTTTCTGATGACATGGACACCACAAACAAAACTCAACTTACTAACTCTCACACACATGAGACACATGATCTTCCCTAATCATTTGCATTACTGCAATAAAAAAAAAAGAAGACTCAAACTTGTGTTACTGCAGCAGCAGCTTCATTATGGGCCTGCGTAAGTCGACTGGATGGTGCCAGAGGTCCCTCAACACAGTCTGTGGCTTTTAAAGTTTGAAGTCAAAAAACACAGTAAAATTAAGTAAGAACTTGAGCGCCTGGTGTTACTGTTCACCAGTGTCAATCATATAGTCAGTCATATAGCTTTTTGTTGAACAAACCAAGTAATTCAGTTGATGGATTAATTGATCATGATGATATTTTTTTGTAGCCCCAACAGCTATGAGAAGTCATATTGATAGCTGTGACATGAATGAAGGCCTGCACATACTCCACAAGAACAGAGAAATTTGTTGTCTCTTCCCAGGGCTGCAAGAAACGAATGATGTCATTCTTTTCTTGTAGCCATGCTTTGGGAGTTCTTGCAGTTTGTTCTTGGCAGAACATTTTTCTTGTATCTGACAACTATTGTGTGATTGGTCAGAAATTTGAAGTGTTGCACTTGTCCTGGTCAGAACTACTTTGTTCTTGTTCTTGCTACCTTGAGAAAACGAACACATTTCTCTGTACTTGCTGGGTATGTACAGGCCTTTAGCAAGGTTTTGAAATGAGTTTTTTCAATATTTCTCACTTTTGTGTTTTGATATGCTTGAAAACCTGTCATAAAACACAGTCAATATAAAACTTCCCTAACTTATTGATGTATTTATTTATTTATTCTTTTTCTTTCATTGGAAGGTTGTTAGAATTTCACAATAAAAAGATAAAACTTTCAGCTCCCTCAAAGCCAAGTGAATTGTTATTTCTTGTGTTTGAACTTGAACATGTAACCCCCTGTTACCAAAGTCCTAAAATTAAATACATAAATAATTTAATTACTTGATTTGATAAGGACAAATTTATGTATATATGATTCGAGTTATTAATTAATGTGAAGAATAAATAGGCTTTTTGATTTTAAACTCTGTAATTAATCATTACATCAGGTCCCCTCACACAGAAGCCTGTGTTTAAGAAGAGAACTGCATCCTGAGAGACCAGAGATAAGAAGACCAACATAGCGATGCTGGGAACTGAATTAAAAAAAAGAAAAAAAAGTGAATGTTTATTTGTTAAATCCTACATCTCATCCTGGTGGAAGATTCTGTGATACTTATGTTAAATATGCTGATAGTCCTGCTATTCATCTATGATACTTAAGCAGTTGATATTTGTTATTGTTACAGAATGCTGTTACTTGAAAGAAAAAAAAAGCTTTATTTAGTCAGTCTGTGGAAGTAATTCCTTCAAGGAAAGGGGAAATGTTGTGTTGTGTTATGCAGATGTATACATAGAGGGTGCTACAGGAATGTGTGATGCATGATAGAGATGTTTTCTGTGAAGAAAGAGAGGAACGAGAAAATATAAAGCATGTGGCTGAAGCACAGAGAAGCTCTCTGGCTAGTTATTTTTACCTACTAAACACACAACTGAATCTAAAAGTGACTTGGCCAGACAGTCATCATCAACGTCCACGTGAATGTTAAAGTCACCCACTATAATGACTTTGTCTGAATTCATTGCTAGATCCGAGAGAAAGTCAGGGAATTCTTCCAAGAAGTCAGAATAAGGCGCAGGAGGACGATACAACACAGCAAGTGAGAGTGGTTTCTCTGCTTTCCAGTCTGGGTGTGAGAAGCTGAGGGTGAGACTTTCAAATGAATTATATGAAACATTAGGTTGAGGGTTAATGAGCAGGTTTGACTGATAGATGCAGCCACTCCTCCTCCTCTACCAGTGTTACGAGGCACATGATAGTTAATGTAGCTAGGAGGGGTTTATTGGGTTGGTTTGCTGAAGCAGTGGTTTTGATTCTAACTAGGTTGCTATAAATGATTCCTCCAGTTTTGGGTTTAGGCTTATACAGCCTCGAGGCAGACACAGTTTCTATAGGGTAAAGGAGGGTTGGGTGGGTGACAGCAAAAAGGAACCTGCAGAGGGGCGTGTAAGACTGCGGCTCTGCCTGCTGGTCTGAGCTTTGGGTGGATGTCAGGGGTTGGAATGACTAACAGAATGTGCTATATTTCTAGATAAGAGAGATGCACCATCCAAAGTAGGATGGACGCCATCTCTCTTAATCAGACCAGGCTTTCCCGAGAAAGCTTTCCAGTTGTCTGTATCGGCCACGTTGTTTGCTAAACACCACCTAGACATCCAGCAATGGAACGACCACATGTGGCTAAACATGTCGTCACTTGACAAATTATAACTTGGGAAGAAAAACATAGAAACAAAAATAAGTGATGGAACTGACATTAACTCTTGCTGCTAAATGATCACCTATTGTACCAGTCTGACACAACCTGTATATTTCTTAATTGTATTTTTTTTTTGTTGTAATACAAATTTTTAACATTTTATTTAGTAACAAATACTACTTTTAAATTAGTGACATATATAACTTTGTGATTGATTCAATACCTGCATGTTCCTTGATGAGTCTCACTTTGTCACCAGTTACCCCATGGAACAAGGCCATGACAGCTTATGCATGTTTTGCAGTGCATTATCTGTGCTCCTTGGTCATACTCTATAAAAGTGGATGTTTTTTTTCGCCCATTCGGGAAGAAATTTTCTTTCCTTTCGATTTCATAGCCAAAAATGCTCCTAAATGGAACATTTAACAATATAAAAAGAGTTTATTGAAAAAAAAAAATCATATTCATACATATCAATAATGATAATTAGCAATAATTATTTTTCTTATAATATATTGTAGCAACTGCTGTCAGGTTTATGTTAAATGCTTTACTGTGCAGATGTTCTGTGGTTTCCTACTCTTCTTGTTACCTTAAATGTGTCTTACAGCTGTTAGGCATGCGGACAGGACACAGGGCACACCTCCGGCTTGACATAGGGAACAGAAGCCCGATCCACTGTTGGCTGGCCCCGGAAAACAGGAGCTGGTGATGGCTGCCGCAGAGCAGGTGGGGGGCATGGAGGGTGCAGCACCATTGGAGAAGGGACTTCTCCTGCCTTCACCTGCCTCGATCCCTTCGTGTTCACCCTACCTTCCACGTGAGCCAGATCAAACCGGTAAAGGAGAGTCCGATGGTCCCGGCTGTCAGGCCCCCGCCACCACCTGAAGTGGTAGAGGACGGTCCGGTATACAAGGTCAAGCGGTTGATGGCGGTACGCAGCCGGGGCAGGGGTAGACAATACCTGGTGGACTGGGAAGGATATGGACCAGAGGAAAGACAATGGGTCCCTTCCCGCTACATTGTAGACCCTAGCCTTATAGAGGACTTTCATAGGGATCACCTTGAACAGCCTGGGCCGTCAGGAGTCGGCCCTAGAGGGGGGGGGGTACTGTCACACGGTGAGGTCAAGTTGGGTTTTTGTCCTGTCCATGTCTTGTCATTTCCTGTTTTATTTTGAAGAATAACCCTCCTCTCGTTTCAGGTCACTTGCCCTTCCTCTTGTGTCATCTCCACTGATTCCTGATTGTGTCCACCTGTTGCCCATTACCCTCATGTGTTCAAATAGTCTGCGTCTCCTTTGTCCTGTGCCAGAGTGTTCGTGAGTGTTGTCCGTTCACCCCAGCCTTCGTATACCTTGCCACAGCCATTGCCACAGCGCGCTTGTTTGTGTAAGCCTCCTTGTTATCAAGTCGAGTGATTTTTTGTTTGTAATTTTGATACCTTAGTTTAGCGTTTTTTCCAGTTTATTTCATAGCCGTTTTGGTTTTCCTCCAGTGGAGTGATTTTCATTTCTGTGTTTAACTTTTATAGAGAGCTTTTGTTTTCCTCCAGTCGGAGCGTTTTTGGTTAATGTTTTGTAGCTT
>OMNW01035962.1:2486-25681 GCA_900303245.1 Selene dorsalis
GGGGGTGGGGGGCATGTGAGTCCCACAAAAATTTTCTAAAGCCCACGGGACATTTCTAAAATGTCTAGGAAAAGTGGTTCCAAGGAATGAAATCTGAGCCGTATGCGCTTCCTCTAGCCCATCACTGTCGTGAAAAAGTTGTGCCCTGTGGAACAATGGGGCCGCACGAGACGGAAGAAAACACACAGGCGGGAGAGAGGTTGAGCAACAGTTGGAGGGCCAGCGTACATGTGTGTCAGGTTTGTTTTGTAGGAGAGTGGGGGCAGGGATGCTCACAGACACCATATTATTATTGTTTGAAAAGCAAGTGCCGAGTCTGGGCTGCTGATAATCTTGACTCATATTCACTATTTTAGGTTAAATCTGTAAAAGTAGAACACTTAATTATTTTGGAGTTAAGGAGTCCTTATAGCAACCAACCAAAGTCCCTCATGAATTAGGCTTAGATTGGATCCACAAGGGCTGTGTGCTTATTCAGGTCATCCTGTGTTTTGGTTCTTAATGACAGTTGATTAAAACATTTAAAAAAAATCTCTTATCTATGGTCATACCGTGCTTCTGTTGAAGCAGCGTGTTTGGCCTTTGCTCCTGTGAGGTCATTCATCTCAGGTTATTTTTAACTTTGATCTTGGCTCAGTCTCAGCAGACTCAGCGTTTCACGTGCGTGATTTGAAAGGAGCAGCACCTCCTTTAAGTCAGGTTGAACAGAGCAAAGGCTTAGCCAGAGGTGTCTGACGCATGAGATTTTCTTTGTGACTAACAACCACTGAGTATAACAAAGAAGAATAACAACAACAAAGGAAGAGAGGAAGAACTTGAACTGTCTTGTAGTTGCCCAGGTGAAATAAAATCAAACCGCACTCATCAAACTGGTCTTATGACAAAATACCATTATTAGTTATTTATTCTATATTTTGCTGTTATATATATTTATTTTAGCTAAATATTTTATGTGTAAACTTATTGTACTTAGACTTATTGTTACGATATGGCATTTATTGTATGATCTAACTATAAGTTAAAAGACAATAAATAAAACGTATGTGAAGTCAGGTAACTAAACCCTATGAGCGTTAGTTCATTAGACAAAGGAGACTTGCCTCGTGCCGACCGTTAGCCCCTGACTACATGCTAAAAAAAACGAGTGACTGAGACGTTGCTCTACTTAGAATGTTGTGACAACTTCAAACGGAAAACAAGAAACAGCTGGAAGTTCATAACTCCGAAACTTTAACAACACCCTTAGTTGTAGATAAAAGATGTTACCTTATGCAGAAGTTTCCAGATGAGGCGTCCTTTTCAGCTGCAAGTGAAGGGGAGGGGAAAAAAACAAAACAAAACAAATATGGAGAAGAACAAATCTGTCTTCAGAAAAAGTTTGTCAGTGCCTTTTGCAATATTTGCTCTCGAGTGGTTATGAGGAAGAAGCCGGGCTGTGATACAGTCAGGACATTTTGACTTTACGGTAATGACAAAAACAGAGACCTCTAACTAGCTAACTGTAAACACTGGACCCATATATACTTGTCAGGAGAGAAAAAAAATCCAGCTCACTGCACCCACTCAGCTGCTGTGGCGGTGCGTTGTGGGTAACTGAGTTCAACTGAAGAGTTATGGGTGCTTCATACGCAGTGATTAAAACGACACTTCCCAAGAGCCTCCAGCTCTCCACGTGGCTATCCTTTGTTTGCAAACAAACTGCTTTTAGTGAAGAAAAAGTTCACAACAGCGGTTGAGCAACACATGAAAAAACAATATCGATTTTTATCGTCGAACTTGACGTAACGTTTAGATGAAGGTTTATGGGACAGGATTACATGGTATACGTAATACTGTAAACATACGTTATTATTTTAGTAACAGTTATTAAATTGAGAACAAAATACTAGTCATTTGAACGTGTTTTTACATAGTTGTCAAATAGACATCTAAAGGGAGAACGTACAGTACATAGTGTAGAACGCATAATGTATGTAAGGTATATAAGCTAAATAGACACAACTGTAATCTGATCCTATAGGCACGTGATAACGGAATGAAAGACACCGTGTCCCGTTTCTCAGGTGAGCAGGAAGGAGGAGCTTAGATGGAACAAAGTATGTCACAACTTTCTTACCCTGTTGCAAAATACTTCTTAGAGCTCCAACTGAGTTCCATGAAAAAGTCCTCTATGTTTATAATGAGCCATTATAGACTGTTTTGAACCTTGTGTTGCCAGTACAGAGGAGTAGAGGACATTTTCACACATACTGTCACTGAAAGTTACACACACTGTTTAAAAACATCCAGCTACACCATCATGACCTACATGATAAACTCTCTTTGAACTGTCCTTTAGATGAAGAGTAGAACCTCTAATGGATCTCTGTCTCCACCTCCACTGGCCAAACTAGAACTTCCACACACTGGAAATCAGCCAACCATGCAACACAACTAACATGAGGAAATTGAAGCTCGGCACAGGTGAGGAACTGCTGAGAAGAGTGCAGAAGTTTTGATTGCCTTCAAGCATCAGCACCTGTACAAGTTAACCGGAACAAAACAGTGTGATCTGAAAGAACCGTGAAAAAGATGATGAAGTGAGCTTTCCAGCCAAGAGCAAACAATTTCATGAAAAGCAGGCAAACAGTCAGAACAATACCGAAATTACATTTGTTGTTGTTGTTATTATTATTATTCGTAGTAGTTACACTTCCATGGAAATTGGAGTAAATGACTAACAATAGCTGTTGTTGTTCAAGTTTTAGTAATTACAGAGAGCTGCGGGTAAGGGCCCATGTGTAGGGAGAGAGGCAGTACTGCTGCAGAGAGGAGTAGTAACGCAGCCCAGTGGACAGATAAATGTGTCCCTCTGCTGTTGAGCTGTTGAACCACTTTACAGAGGCAAATGACTCACCATGACTAATCAACACACCTTCCTGACGAAGGTGCACTTTCCTGTGACGTCTTCAGCTGCCAGGTCAATCAACCATTTGTTAATGATGAACATGCACTTTTAGACAAACAAGGCTTTGATGGCAAATGGAGTTAAGTGCTTTGTTCCTACAGTCGTAACCCAGAGTGTCAGGTAGCCTTTACATTACATAATGCCCATGACAGAGTAAGAATACCAGTGCATGTTCAGCTCATATATTTGAAAAAAAGGAGAGGGGGAGATATAAACTTAGAAAGGACGGCATTCAACTTATTGTTTAGATGAACACTGCAATATAAGAGGTCTTAATCACAGGAGAGAAACTCATAGCTCAAGGAAATGAAGTATCCTAAACAGTACAGAAATGAAGTGCTAATTTGCATTTCACTATACCTGTTGTGTAAACAATATATGATATAAAACATGGCCAAGGCAGCATCTAGGGTTACACAGCATTTTAGATTTAAACAAAAAAAATGTAGTATTACATCCTTAGCACTGCGTTTTGAAACACCATGGACAAACACATTTACAAACAATATATTTCAAATTGGTCTAGAAAATGTGAAAAAATACTTCTAAATGTTATATTACAAACAGACATTCTAGCGATTATGATTGATGGATGGGACTTTCCATCCAAGTACTTTGGTGGACAGCTACTTTGAAGGCATGCACAGTGTGTATATCACTAGCAGAAATGTAAAATCTAATAATTATAACCAATAGACAGTTCTGATGTCATTTATGTGACTGTGGTAAGGCTGAGTCTCCTGTCCCAATGTAGCAGCTGCATTAGAGTATCAGAGATCTCCCTGTACCTTAGCCCATAAAGGTAAGGTGCAAAGGCTCTGGGCAGCATCATAAATACACACATATTGACTGTGCTGATCCACACACGAGCATCTTTACTTATGTCTTTCCTCTGGAACAGGAAGAGCTCCAGGGTGAAAACAAAGCCAGGGGCAAAGTAGAGCAGGAGCAAAATCCCATGGGCCAGTAGTGTGACTCTGGCCCTGGAGAAGCGGTTCTGCCAGATGCCCTGTGTCCTTGTTACCATGTAAAGTCGAATATAGCAGTAAAAAATGAGTAGAGCGCAGATGAGGGCCGCGATAAAAAAGTAAATGTGGATCCCCACCATGTTATGGCCCTGAATAAAGCCAAGCGAGAGGAGGACGAGACAGACAGGCAACCTTTCATCGGGATTTCCCCTCTCCATCTCCATCATGATCACCAGGGTGAAAGGGTACACGGCCGCCACCACCCACAACCCGAGCACTATGTAGAGGGTGCGGGCAGGTGGGAGAATCTCATGGTAGTGGAGAGGCCAGCGGACAGCGGCGTAGGTGTCGACCACCATGAGGGTGACGGTGAGGATGGCGCAGCAGTAGGTGGTGACGGTGACGGCCGTGACCAGCTCGCAGACGAGCCAAGGTATCTGGGCCCTCGCAGCATTGCAGATCACCGTGGCCAGGTTGAGGATGAGGAAGAGCATGTCTGCTATCAGGGTGTTGGCCACCAGCAGGTAACGCGTCTCCTGTCGTAAGGCGCGGGACAGAAAGATGCAGGTCAGGAGGACAGGGTTGGCGAACAAAGTGGCCAGGGTGACGACTGTGGAGGGGATGAAAAAAAACTCGAGGTGCCACCTCCACAGAATCTCAACCCACTCCTGAGTGATGTTCCTAATCAGTAACTGGGATGTCATTTTGTGTTTGAGTTGTGGAGGAGACACACCATGTGCTGAGTGAAGTGTTTTATGATGTATTGGCTACTTCCCCCAGCAGCTCCCTGTGAATGAAAACACCATAAATTAATATCAGTTATCAGACTGAAGCAGCTCATATATAATTTAAATTAAAGCCCTTGTCACTGTTTTGTTACATGTAGGTAAATTAACTGCACAGTATGAATACAACACTATTAGGCCAAATCTAAAGTAATAACTAAATTATTACTAAATAAATAACTTTGTCTAAACACAGGTATCAACATGAAGAACAATAACAGCACTGACTACACTGTGAACTATGGTCTTTAAACAATCACTAGCTGTTCTCATATCCATCATCTTGATGTAGTGCAGGCTGGACAACCCTGTGAGATTTCTCATGCATCCTTTTTTTAAAACTAAAAATAGGCTACATTTATGAGACTTTTGCACTGCTCTTTCCGACCCTTTGCAAAATTCAAATGCTGACAGCATACGGTAATGTATGGACTCTGCCCCTTCAGTTGCAAATGATTTCTGCTGTATTGTAAATGGAAACAAATGCAAATGAAGAACCTGAAGTTGTAAATTAGTAGCTGATGGTTAAGAAACCTTTGAAACCATACATGTAACAGTGCATAAATTGATCACAAATGTTGTTGTGGTGGGGAGGAAATAACATGTGAATCTAAATATGCTTAAATTTACCTGCACTTTCAGGTAGGGCACCAGAATTCAATGGGAAAAATTAAATTTGTAGAGCAATACAAACGAATGCTAATGACTACTCACGAACACACACGATGAAAGGAAACTTATCAACGCAGACACATCTATTGACAGAATATTGATTGGCCAAAGGTGAGTTTTCTTACCTGATGTCCAGAGCAGAAAATGCTCTACGTGGTACATTCATTAGGCTTAACGCTCCTGTAAATCGATGGGCGGTTTTGTATGACTTGTCTCGTCCTCTGGCCTTATCTGATGCACTCTTTGTTGACTCTTACAGATGGACCAGTATATGGATGGGAAAAGCTGCCGCCACTTGGCTGTAACATAGTAACGGGGTGGAGCTTTTCGTCCTCTCTGCTGCTCCTCATGCTGTTGCTTCTTCAGTATTTTCCACCCAAGACTTTGACAAAGGAGCTCATTAGGGTGAATTGATTAGATTCACATTGCTCCCCTTAAATTAACTGCACCAAGCATCACTACAATTAAGGCTCTAAAATTGCTTTAACTTATGGGGTCACTTTATGGAAGCCCAAAGTCCTTTTGACGGTGGAAAAAATATTCAGTATTGACATCACTGCGTGTCACGTCCGTATGTGGCCACTTACACAAACAGCTAATTCAACTCCAGATCAGATGGCTGACTCAGTCCAGTCTGTCGCTAGCATGGGAAAATTCAAATGAGAGCATGTCAGGTAAGAGTAACCGGGACCTTACATCCAAAACTGTTTTAGATGGAAATATTCTACAGCACTTTAACACTTACCAGTAAACACTTTATTTTGTCAATTAACATCAGACAGATCATCATATCATTTCCTGCATAGTTATTTTCAGTTTTGAGTCCCTCCTTCACCGTCATTTCTTCCTTCTCCTTCTGTATCCAGCCTTTCCTTCAGTCTCCTCATCTTCTTCATCCTCCTCCTCTTCACCATAATCATCACCATCAGCTTCAATGGTGCCATACTCCTTCTCCTGTCCCTGCCATTCTCTGGCTATAAGTCTCTGAAAGACTTCATATTCCTCTGGTGATGCCTTTGCAACCGCCGTGACGAAGGTGTCCTGGTTGACATTAAGGATGCTGTCCAGTTTAGGGTTGGCGATGGTCGTTTGTCCTTTCTTGTCCGGGGTTTGGTACAGACCCCTACGCTGCAGGAAACAGTGTCGACAACGAACATCGTCTAGAGTGGAACGGAACACTTTGGACTTCACCATCTCCGCCTGTTTGACGCCCATTCGGAAGTAGACGTACTGCGGAGGGACAGATAAATAATATATATTATTATAACTCATGGTAGAGCAGATCAGATAAAAGCTACACAAAGCTACACAGATTAGACAGGCAGTGGCTAAATGGGTTGTTCCACTCTGCAGAGAGTCATACACTTGATGAAAAAAGACTGTAATTTGTTCACATTCACTGTTGCCTCCAGCCTGTGAATTTCAAATATAGCCACTTGAGGGAGCACTACAGTTGTTTACTGTTTCCATGCACAAATACAGTATGGTCACAAACAAACATTAGTCTGTACACAGTCTAAAAATTGCATGATTTCTGTGTGTTATTAATGCAATGCCCAAAGGCAGCGGACAGGCTGGTCATAGCTGAAACCAAATAGTGGATGATGGGGAAGAATGATCTCATTTCCTGTTGGAGCTAAACTATAGAAGTGTCTTTCATTCACTTAAAAAAACAACAACAAAAACAACTTTCTAAAAAAACAACCAAACTGAAAATTAAATTACTTTGAAAAACAGAAAAAAAATTAATTACTCAGACAAACAGAAAAAATTACTACAAAAAACAGAGCTTTTTTTCTTTTCTTCAAGTGAATGCAATACGCTTCCATACTAACAATACAATATTTGTCATCTACCAAGTGGAAATAGACACTATGTGAGCTACGTGACCAGGATCATTGATCAGGATTATTCTGTTGATTTATGAATTGATTAAATCAACATTTTCTCCTACGCTATGTCTGTTTGTTTGGTTGACTTACTGACCTGAAATTTGTACTCCAGCTGATCCAGATCTTCCAGTACTATAGCCGGACTGTCTCGGAGGAGGTCTGTGACCTGCTGGACTGTAAACAAGCACTTGTCTCTGAGAAATGCCACGACATGTTTCACTGTCTTCATGGGCACAGTCAGGATCTGGGGGTAGTGGGCCACTACTCTCTGGAGACTGCCTATGGGGAGACACAAGGTTTAAATAACACCTTATTATTAGGAGTATCCAGTACATATTAAATGTATTGAATAAGAAATGGAATCAGAAATGAATTAACTGTGATAATGTGATAACTGACCTTCAACTAGACCCAGTTTCCGTAGGTGGTCTATGCGCTGTTGAAGCTGTGACTCTTTGATGGTGTACACTTGAGGACATTTCTGCAGCAGCTTCAACACACTGGAAGGAGTGAGCCCCAACACAGACAGGGCTGTGAGAGTTGACAGAGCATGTTTGGCAACACTTCCACCCCTGACTTTGAACACAGCCTCATATATCTGCTCTGCCTGGGTGTCCGTGAATCCCATATCAACTAAAGACTGCAGGGACAGCTCTGTGCTCGGCCTCTCAGATTCATGGTTGGGCTTGTGGTTGTGCTGGGTTGATGACAGAGTACTCGGACTGGCCGGGGAACTGAACAAACGGGAACCGAGGCACTGACGCTGCAGATGGCATGTCCCCAGCTGAGGTGGGCTGAGCAGAGAGGAGGCAGCAGTCCTCACAGACAACCGGAGAACCTGCGGAAAACAAAACATCGCCATTAAACACTGCCGACAGTCAACGATTTGACTCATTGTGGAACTAAGCTAAACACTGAGCAGGACACATATCACCATTCAGGAGCAATGACAAGTGAGAAGATAGAGTTGCGACCTTAGCTGTACGTCCGCTAGCTCAAGTTAGCAAACAAGTCGGTTACAGCCGGACTTAACACTGACGGAAGCCTGACGATCATGTTGACTTTTTAAAGCATACGACTGATTACGGCTAACTGACAGGTTTAATATCTGAATATGAAATAAGAACACTAATTGACTTTCTGACTCACCTGACGCGCTGCAACCGTGGTTCCCATGCTTGTCCGTCGCACATGTAGTTCCGTCCCCTAAACGTCAATGCCAAAGGTTCCGGTACAGGGAAAAGGTTCTATATCACACCATGTTTTCACTGCAGTAATTAAGTTTTAAGTTATACTTTATACTATAAACGCGCTACAAGCTGTTCACGTAGCCAGCCTGGAATTAAAGTGCTTTATGTGTTGGTAATTTTGTAGTGCAGGTAGCACACCAAGTTATGAAATAAGTCAGACCTATTTATTTATTTTTACTAAATAATTGCAATCAATTTGTTAAAATGACAGATCACGCCATTAAGTATTCACAAGTCAAGCTTGTCTTACAAATGAAATCCACCTTCACACACTACAACTTACCAATGTAAAAATTGGCTGCTGGCTGTATACTGTAAGTTTAAATTCCAAATACACATACACAATACAACAGAACAGAAGTGCAAGTGTGTGGTAAAATATTTATTCATGTATAAAATAAATAGATAAAATATTGTAAATATACTTACAATTACAAATCAAAATGATTTAAGATTAAAATCATGAACAGAAAACAGGCACACAAGAAAAGAAGTCTCTTCATTTGTTAGTCAACTAGTTTTCTGTGTGGTTTCTCTGAGGTAAATGACTCGAGGCTTTGGTCACCTGTGGATTTTAGCGGCAACACTAGATCCCTGTAAAATGATTACTATGATTTTGACTAATCAAACATTCCCTAAATCTAAAGAATAAATAACATAGATTAAATAAAAAGGAAAACAACTGCTGGTATGACTCATGGTGCTGCTTTTGCATTCCTGATATCACAAATACTTATGTGTGCTGTGCACTTCCCAAAGAAAAAGTGAGCATTTTTCTTAAAAAACACAATTCTATATAGAAGTTTGTGATTATGGCCTTGGAATAAAATAAACATCCATTTTCATATTTTGCACTCAAATGGCCTCTTTGCACTGTTGCAGATCAAATGTTGGACGAACGGTTGGGCTAAATGCAGTCTTTAGTCCTCATGGAGGTACTTCTGGAGCTCAGTCTCCAGGGCAACCATTGATAACCTCTCATCCTCATCTTCTTCCTCATCACTAGGTAGAGTTTCATCACCTTGATCTGGGAATAAGCCTTGTCTATTGTAAACTTTAGGACTGCGCTCTTGGTGTTGTGGTGAGCCTGCTGAAAGAGGAGAGAGTTCTCAGTACACAGTCTCTCATGTGTCCACACATTTTAAAATTCGGAGAATGCATGACAATTCAGAACCATTTGAATAAAGACATTTGTAATGTAGTAAATGTAACTTGTTAAAGCAGGATGGGAAACTTTAAAGTTTGTCAAAAAAATAGAAACAATTACATGTAAAGAGAAAATTAGAATTCCACTGCAAGTGTTGGAAGTGGAACCTCATCATATCTGAAGTAGAAAACCAGTGTCAGTCTAGTTGTAAAAAGAGTACTCACAATAGCTCTGAGTTGCAGGAACCACCTCTGCCCAGCTGTACTCTGCCAGGGAAATTGACTGACTGATCCATGACTGCAGCAACAGTTGGTCCAGAGTCATCCTACGAGCAGGGTCATGGTGTAACAGCCCACGTAACAAACCACTGAGTTCTGAGAGTACAGAGAGGAATTTAAGCGCTGGGTTGCAAAAAATATTTTCAGGACACAGATATTTGTATGACAGCCAATGATAACATAAGAGAAAAAACTATTTTCATCCTTCAAAGAACAGTATACCTGAAGAGAGAGGGAAAGGGGGCTTGAGTTTGGCCTCCAGGATCTCGCCCACATCACAGAAGGGATTCTCACTGAATAGCAGAGTGTAGAGCAAAACCCCCAAGGACCACATCTCCAGCTCTGGCCCCTCATAGCTGTAAAACAAACAAGTAAAATTAGATGGACGTGTCTATGTATGGCTTTTTAAACTTTACGATGCCCATAACCTTGAAGCTATAATATTTAACCGTACATCATCAAGGTTAATGGGTCATAAAGTCATACACTGGAAAACAGTGCCGACCTAGATTCAGGTCTCCTTCACTGTCAATGAAGCTGAGCTGTTATAAAAATGTTTTATATGCAACCAATACTACTTATCATTCACAGGTACTTACGGATTTCCCTGAAGCACCTCTGGAGAGCAGTACTCCAGTGTGCCACAGAAATTGTAGAAGAGCTTCCCTGGAGCCATCATGGCAGCAGAGCCGAAGTCGATCAGTCGAATGTGGAAACATTTGTCGATAATAACGTTCTCATCTTTTATATCCCGGTGAAGAATGTTCTTACTCCTCAGATAGAAGACAGCAGCCACCAGCTGAGAAACAGAGAGAACCTCCAGTTCAACAAGTAGCAAATGAACACTTCACATTACAGACCATATCCCTCTTTGATATGCAATTTAATAATGTATGCACACATTATACCTGTCTAAAGATGTAACTGGCCAGAGGCTCGTCCAGCCTCGGCTGCATGTCAATGAATTCAAAAAGGTCCAAACCATCGCCGTGTTTCTCCATCACCATCTGGAAGTAGCTCCCATTCTCAAACACCTCCACAACCTTAGTGGCACACACAGCAATGTGGAGAAAATGAGTTTTATATAAGATCCAAATCTTTCTGAAGCTTCGCAACTTTGCTGTTCTGATGTGACGGCCTGTTTACCTTGACAATGTTGTGGTGCTGCACTCGTGTGAGAATGGCAATCTCTTGGCTGACTCGTCCCAGCATGGGATCGTCTACCCAGCAGTCGGTCACTATCCTGGCCTTACTAATGAACTTCACTATTACCTGCATGTTTTAGAAGTAGTAGTGTAGTAAAGAGACCATATCATCAAATCATTGAAACTGCTGCTTATTGAGGAATGATGATTCTGGATTAGTAAAAATTCAGTCTTACTTCTTGTCCATCGCAGCGCCTTACTGCCTTCCACACAAACCCAAAAGCTCCTTTACCCATGGCTTTAATCGGCTGATACTCTTCTTCAAACTGTCCGTCACAGGCTCGAGACTGTTCAAGGTCCATGGTGGAACGTAACGCCTCCCCATGACTGGCCTCACCAATCCTCTGAGTAAAGAAATGAGTAAATAATAAATTAATTCTTAAAAATCAGCACTTCAGATAAGTCTTTTATGCCATTCTAACTTATTACATTACATCTTGCCACTGACCTCTCCTAGACTCACTCCTGATTGGTTGTGCAGTGATCGATCTGTTTGCAACATTGTTCCCTGCTGACCAGGCCTACTCATCCACACACAGAACATGGAGCTCCCATCAGGGAGGTCAGTCCTGCACACATCACACTGAATATCTGGAGAGAGGGAAAAATACAAATTAGAATACAACTAGTAAGAATATTGTAGCTTTTTATGAGGGAAGGAGAATAGCAGTGAACTCTTTACTTGTACCAACCTACTCTTGTGCCGTCTCTGTGGTATGCACTTCCTTCAAATCGCCCCTCCAGTATTTCCTTGGCATCTGAGGGAAGGTGTTGTCCATTTACCTTCTGTTTCTTTGGCGTAGATGTAGCAGGAATGTCTGTCGCTGACTGAATCCGACCATTCACTTGCACACAGAACTCATCACCTTTTCCTTTATGTATTGAAGAGAGAGCTGCCCAGTTATCTTGCTCAAGTGGGTCCCTGTCTTGTTCTTCACTTGAGGCATTTCTATTCTCCACTGCAGCTGCTGCAGTCTCAACAGGGTCTGGTTCCTGGTCAGACCCTACACTGCATGGTGAAGGTGTCCTTAGGAGCTCTGCTGTATCGCAGGATGTCATGGAGTGTTGGTTGTCATTGTTGTACCCTCCACCGCTGAGCAGCTCTACACCACTGTTCAGATCAAGGTCAGCCAAGGCCCGGGTCACCAGATCACCATTACTGTTGAGATCCAGGAAGCAGCTGGCTGAGTCGACTATCTGTGCTGAAGGAGAGCCCTCTGCTTGGTCAGGGCCAGAGCCACCATGACCAGCAAAGTTTTCACAGAAGCCAGAGGAAGACCTGTGAAAATGAGTTTCAACAAACCACTTACAAAAAGGAACAAACTTCCACACTTGATTGACAATTCTTTGCAGTATAAAACATCCAGATGGTATTATTTAATTTAAAGAAGAAGGGAAAATTTGCACATTGTTGCCAGTTTTCTTTCCAATCTAAAACTGTAATGTAATGTCTTTCAGGGCTACATTTCAAACACATAGATGTAAATTTTGGGCTATTTCAGGCTTTGCCTGTAAAAGATGCAAATGAAAAGCAGTTCAGTACAAATGGATGTTATGGAATTACCCTGCAGTTGTCATGCCGGGAGTGATATGCTTTCTTATTCTAAATTAAGGTATTCAACAATTTTTTTTTAAAAACCCAGTAGAGCTTCAACCCTTAAGCAGTGAAGCCTTAACAATTTGAATAAAAGCACAAAAGGACAAAAAAAGGATGATTTATTCAGTAATGTATATGAGACAACTGGGAAGTTTTGTTCATCTTACAGGCTTGATTATTGAAATAAAAAGATATTAGATACGGTGTTTAAGGTTAAAGCCAGTTGTATATGTTACAAGACAATAAATCCCAATTTCTCTCCTCACCTGCTCTCCAGTGAGATGACCTCAAAGCTGGAGTCTTGGAGGACAGAGGCACATGACTGGTGGTCTTTCTTTCTGCCAGGCGAGGCACTGCCCACTCTGCTAACAGCATGTACTTGCTGAGTGGGAGTGTCTGAACAGGGAAACAAAAAGAGTCAAACATGTTCAAGTCTGTTTTAACTGCTGTTGCCCAGGCACAAAAACACCTACAAATAATATTAAACTTTAACACATAGCATGTTGTGCTCATTGTTCTGTGTTGGATCTATTTTATTGTGTCCCACAGTTGTGCTGCTTAGTTTCTAAGTCACAAACAAGAACTACACCTGGGGACAGACTCACCTGGGATAATCTCAGGGGCGGGGAAATTATTTTTCTGCTCCTTGCTGTGGAGCTTCTGTTCTGGGTTATGGGGTGGTGGTCCAGGGAGAACCCGGCACAATAATGTGCCTTCCTCTGGAGGCTCCACCCAGGCAAATGTCTTGAGGAGAGCCTGAGTTGTATCCTCACTGTCTAGCTGGCTACCGCAGGGAGCAACCTGGGCAGCCTCCTCCAGCAGCTCTGTAGTGTCATCAGCCCTAAGGAAAGAACGACTGATTTTTATTTAGATATTGTCAAAATATTTTCAGTCAGGATACAATTAGATTGGATAAGACAGGATTGTAAGGATCACACTGGAACGGCATGGAGATGTATATGTATATTATGCAGCTACTCTATCACTTGAAATGTGCTTCATTTGCAGGATGGTGTGGATTTGTAGTATTATGGTTTTTGAAACTGTAGTTGTTACAGCCAAGGTATTTTGTTAGTACTGTTACTGTAAATAAAATTATCATAAAAATAATTATAATTAATTATAGGTGTCATTCTTGGTTTTCTAAGATACCAGATCAAACTGTTTGCAAGCATAGGTTGGCATTGTAGAAACTACAATTTGATTGCTCATCTGTTTGTAAAAGGAGACGTGTACATACACATACATCTCACAGATGTCTTGCTGCTTTTAAACAACACAGTCATAGATTTCTTACTGTCAAGAAAGCCATTCTTGTTTCCTGCCCTAAGCTGTGGCATTTGCTATTTGTTGGGAATAGCCCATCAAGATTCATTTTGCCTTGTGGGGAGAGTCAGGATGTGTGCAACAGCTAATAATAAGCTGTTGTGAACTCCACATAATGCTCATTTCTCATCTACAAAGACAGAAAAATCATTCAGTATGGTTCAAGGGTAAGCATAATTTTTAAAGCTGACATTGTTTTCCCACAGGTGCTCAGTTTGATATGTGGTTTTGCCTTAAGGATGCTAGATCTTACTTGTTTAGCTGCAACAAGAGTAAATAGTCTTAAAGAGTCATTAACCCTTGTAGTGCAATCAGTCTTATGATAAAGGATGTTATTTACCAAAAATGCATGTAACTGTTTAAGGAACTTAATTATATGTCATTTGTGAAAAAGCAAAGGGGGATTTAAACACTGAGGGATTCCCGTACTAAATAATTAACTGAGCAACAAATATGCAACACTGATGTAATGCAATAGCAATAATTCTCTCTCATACACTACATTTCCAGTTGAGAACACATACAAGCTAATCTTGGTGTGGATGTCTCTTATCCATCACTAAACCTGAAAATATGCCAGTTGTCATGTCACGGTACTATAACTCAGTCGACTTGCTATGACAGCATTTGTCCAACAGGTGGCAAAAGAGATGAATTGTAATACATTGTAAATCCATCCTGAGGCCTTCATTTTCCAGTGTCACAGTCGTAAATGTATTATATGGAGAGGCTATTCTTAAACCTCATGTTAAGCGTTAAAGAATTTTTATCCACCAAGTTTAGAAAAACTTGGCTTGGAGAGCAGACAAAAATAAGCTGTGGTAAAAGCGTATTTGTTAAAGGGAAGCTGCAAGTTAAAGTGTTTTAGTGTCTCGTCTGGCTGGTCAGAAACACAGACTGGATATCAGGCTTGGTGAAAGAGTTACTGCTCTTTTCCAAATTTACTGCAAAGCACATTAAATATACATGCAGTCTCCTGCTTTTAGGTGCCTGGATGCTGCTACAGAAGCTTTTTTCTGTCCATTATTCAAGAAATCACAGCAAAATGTGATGTCTGCTAACACATAACCCTCTGTCCAAGTTAAACACATATTCAAAAAGTTCATGATCACAAACACAACACAAACCTTTCAGGTGGTATATGACAAAGAGCATATATTTACTTACACAACCATACGTGTAGAGGTGACTGCAGGAGGGGAAAGAGTTGACAGAGCGCTGCCCTGTTTCTCCAGCCTGGTGCTGGTTCCAGTGAAGATCCTGCCTCTCCCTGTTGAGGTTCTTCCCAGGATGGCCTGGTGAACCATGGCCATATCTCCAGCTACCAGGGAGGACGGATCTACAGCTAAAAGAAAGGAGAAAATGACTAAATCACACACAGTATGGTGCTATATGAAGAAAACTAGATATACATAGGAAGAGAAGAAAAATAAAGTCAGGCCAAAACAACACAGACTAAGGAAACTAAAATAAAATAAAACAAAACTACACCACACATGTTGTTTTATCACAGAGACAACAACCACAATCACAGGACACATCACAAGCTCATATGAATGCTCACCTGATTTTCTTGATATTTTGGATGAAGCTGCACTTTTACTGGCCTCTACGTGAGAATCTGGGAATGGACAGGTCCCTCTGTCGGAGTCAGACATCCATCCATAGAAACCAGGCATTAGGAAAGTGATATTCTGTTGATGACAGAACAGCAGAGACAGATGTGAGGGTTGGCGTGGTCCTAAAACTCAAACAGCCCAGCTCAGCTGGTCATGTTGGCTAACCTTTCCTAACAGCTCATCCTTGCTGTAGCCAAACAGACTGAGGGCCAGGTGGTTGTGGATGCTAGAGATGGAGCCATCAGGGCAAAGCAGGAGGAGACCGCTTAGAGGAGCGAACACCCAGACAGTTCCAGAGTACTCCAGAGCAGGGCTTGGGGAGATGACACTGCGGTCCACTTTGGCTTCTTTGAAAGTCCAGACACATGTCAAAGATGGACAATACTCAATTACAGTGTTTGGTGATTATCGTCTTTATGATACATATAATGTGCAAAGTTCGTTGTTGTCTTTCACGCTGAAACACTCCATGAAAAAATAAATTAAACACTACAGTTTCTATACCATCATTGCTAGAGCATGCATACAACCTAATATGAGTCATATTAAGTTGTATGAAAATCGATTTAGCAACTCTGTTACGGCATTTCAAAACTGTGAGTGTTTCTGCCTTATTCTTCTTGTAGATGCATATTTCTCCTTGGACAACAGTTTTGTGTATAATGTTTAAATTCCTTTTGGTTGGTTTCATCTCATTGACCTAGTTGTTGATGCCATTTATATTTTCAAGGAATTCTTATGACATTAAATGTTTTTGCTAACTTTGATATCTGACATTCAACTTCTTAGCCATGATTGTCAGTTCATTCCAAAGTTTGATTACTTTCCAACCAGGATGTGACTATTTCTTTTTAATCTATACTCCACATTTTTTTGTAAGTCTGGAGTCATCAAACTTAACAACTTACCACAGGACTGCTCATGCTTTTCAGAGTGTGAGGCTTCTGTCTTGCACATAGGGGAAATGAGAGGTGAGAAAGGCAGCTTATCATGTGCATCTGGTCTTTCTTGACCATCTGTTAGGATGGTGCAACCAGTCCCATTGTTTTGTTGTTGGGGTTTTCCACATTGTATTGCCCCCTGAAGTTTGATACACATGGGGACTGATTCACCCTCTCTGCTTTTACCACACTCTCGCTGAACCCTCAGCATCTGAAAGGAGGAAGGAAAAGCACAGTCAAAGATGACAAACTTAAATACCTGAGCTTAAAACGTTGTGGGATATAATTCTTTCCTGAACTGTTTAAGAAGCACATTGGTGAACAGCAACTAATAAAGCAAAGCTTACGAGGAGGTGCTTTCCTTGGCTTAGTGGGACAACATTGGTTGTATAGTGCACTTACTTTGGGCAATGCATGACCATTGAGGGGAATTTGTAAAGAGGGGATCAGCTCCTTGATTGGCATCCCTTTTAACTCGTCAGGATGGTGGTACCCATGGAGATGTGCAAATGTCAAGTCACAGGTTATAATGATGCCCTAGAAATGATATTGAAATTGTGTTAATGGGCAGAACATCACAATATTTTAATGATTAGGATGTAGCATTATTCAAAGACAAGAAAGCTGGATTTTTCACTGAAAATGTTACCAAAAAAGGAAAAAAAAGGTCATCATATTAAGGCTACTAAAGTTATGATGCACTCACATCTTGTGAAAAGGTCAGAGAGGCTGATAAACGTTCAACATTTTCTATCACTGCAAGCCAGTGCTCCTCATTTTGTGACAGTTTCTTGGTACACACTGACACGGGCACCTCCCCAGATAGTGTCACAACATCCACCTACAGAAAAAGTATATACACACACACAGATACAATTGTCCAGCAATGCTGCATGAAATGAAGGACTGAATTTTATTTTTTAAGCTTTTTTGTTGGTAAATTTCATACCACTTTTCCAGACACAGCCGCAACAGTTCCATCCACCAGTGGAATATCCTCTTCCAGTGTTTGCTCCAGGACCTGACTGGTTTTCTTTAGGAGAGAGGACAGTTTTCTTCCAATCAGCTCATTAGAGGTGCACTCAAACAGTCTGCAGGCCCGTTCATTTGCTGACAAAATCTGAAAAAAAGAACGTAAACAATTACAGGGTATGCTCAACATGCAGTATTGTTTTCTGCTAATCTGCTATTGCTCACATCAAGTGCATAAACAATACCTCTCTGGTTTTATGGTGGACAGTAAGGATGACTTTGTTTGGGTTGAGGACAGATGAAGATTCTGACACCGAAAATTTTCCAGAGGTTAGCTGACAGAACAGGCTTTCCTCTGTCTCTGACATAGTGGATGGGTGTGGCAAGCAGACAGCAGAAACCTGGGATCCAGGATGTAAACTTGAGATTTGGCAATTTCTTGCTGCAACGGAGCTATAAACACCTGAATGTTCACCTGTAAGAAAAATTTGGGAAGAGATGTTTTTAAATTTCTTCACATTCTTCCATCCTTATCCTCACAATCAAGGCTGTAGCTAAAAATATTTTTGCATTAATCCAAAACGACATCTCAAATAGCTTGTTTTGTGGGAAAATCAATGCCAGACTCAAATAGTCAGTTTGCTCTTATAGTTAACTCTTACTCTTCAGTTAATTATTCAATACTGTTGCACAAAACCCCTGTATCAACTGATTAATCATGTGAGCTCCACTAACAATTACAACCAAAGCACTGACTTGTTTTGAGTGACCACAGGCCTGCATGTACTCACTTGTTAAGGACCCAGAACAATAACGACGTTGCAGAGCCAACCGGCTCTTCTTGTACAGCGGTTTCTGGGTGCATGGGTAGGATTTGTTCAGGTCAAATTCATCTTCCAGAAAATCAGAGGTGAGATCGGGCACCACGCAAATAGTGTCTCCTTTAAACCGGGTGCTTTGGCTCACCCCAAAATGAGCTTCAGTTGAAAGCGACATCGCTGATAGTTATCCAGCTACGACTGACAGTGACAGAAGAAACAAGTTAACAGGCTTAAGTGTCCCAACATTAATGGTATATATTAATGGTTAGCTTATCCAAGCAGACTTAGCTAATACAGATATTACTTTACCCAATGTCTAAACTGCTCAGGTTCTAGCATCTGATTTGAGGATGTAGTCCTACACAAGACTCACCTGAGTCGTAGTAAGGTCCTGTGAGGATTGTATTTACAAGCCGTTAGGATAGATAATGGCCACAGCAGGTTCAGTTGACGCTAGTTGACAAGGTAACGTTACCACCCCTGCGCTACGGGGCTAGTTAGCCATCTGCTAATGCTACCACAAACAAAACGCCGTCGTGCTGTTTGGCTCTGAAACAACAGGGTCTGCAACTGCAGTTTTGAACGACTTTACTCAGGCTCGACGTTACCGTAGCATGTGCACGATTTCGACACAACCCCAGCAGCTGAGCCGTGAATAGAAATAGAAAACAGGTTTTACGGCGATTATTTCACTTCGTCCAGCTGAGGTTTTTGTAAACCGCGGGTTTCGAGCACCAGCCTAGCAAACGATTCGACAAAGTCACCGTAGCCAATCAAATATCACGCTTGCAAACAGGAAACGCGTATTGGATATTTTACCGGAAATGCCCGCCTATGTTTCCATGGGAACAGTGTCACGAAAGCAAAGGAAACACATGAAAATAAACAAGAAAAATGTCTCAAATGTAAGCATTTTCACATAATAAATGATGAGCATTTTATTAATAAACGGCAAAACACAGTCAAACCTCATCGGCAAACAACAACTACCCCAAAAGTCACAAAGAGTTTCTTTTTAAAATGGGGTTTGCAGTTTATCTAAGCAAACAATAAGTCTACTTTTGCTAGGCTTTAAAGTTAATTTATTGACCTGGGTTAAAAAAGAAGGCATCCATAGCATTAATAGAAAATTACTAGAGTTTTAAAACATATCACATGAGAATTATAAGCTCTTTATTTGTATGTACAGCTAAAATCAACAACACCAAAACACGTTTAAACAGACAGAATATAACAAAGATAATCTCATTATGTAAAACTGGCATCTGGGAGAAGTTGGGTAAGAATTCAGTGTGATCCAGGTGCGATGGCTGCAGGGGTCCATATGGTTTGTGGTTTTTATCCTACTGAGTCTCTAGCTACATGGCGTTGTTTGTTAAATCCACAACCTCCCCCTTGGGAGGATCAACTGTGACAAGACAAACATTTTAGCCACAACACAGACTGAAATTAAATGAAGCAGACATCATCATCACTGACAGTCCAAATTAAAGTAGTTGAAGGGGCACAGGAGGAGAGGAAACTACGCAGTACTTTTGCATGAGTAAACAAAAAAAACACAGAGATGAAAAGCTAATTTTTGACATAGCTGCTTAATAAGGAAAATATATAACAGTCAGTACAGATTTTTGAAACAGATTTTAGCTTAACTTCGCTCTCTTGGTATAAGCGACAACATTGTGAGCAGAATTTAACTTCGTCCATTACTGAAACGATTCGACATGTTGACATATTGTCAGCTCCACCTGCAACTTTAGCATTCCTGCTGAGGCCAGGCCCAATTACACATCATCATTTGTTATTGTTATTTTCTTCACATAACAAACATCTAGTAAGGTAGATTTCAAGAACACTGGGTACATTTTTATTGTTGTGTACTTACTGCGCTGCCATGAACTTATGTGATGCTTTGCAGCAGTAAAGTTGCCTCTTTACTTAAAGCATCAACACCCATGCTTACAGAAGTAATTTGAGCAAGGTTAATATCATGATAATGTAATCTTTTGCATCTTTGAATTTGTGGTTCAGCAGCGTTCGCACAGTTTGTTGGAGTGCAGGAGTCTTTCACTACAGAAGTCATCTTGCTGGATCCATTAACTGTCGATCAGACTGAGTCCAGTGGCTGGCTGCTATAGCTGTAGCATGCATACTTTTTCAAGTAACTCACTTTACAATAATGAGTACTGGTTGATCTTCAAACAGACAAGGAGCCAAGCGGAACACTTTACACAGTCACACACACAGTCATACGCGCACATGAGCAAAGTTGGGCACGCATTTATGGTGCCATGGCTGTGAAAAGTGAGCTTTGATAAGCTTTTGGAGCATAGTTCACGAAAAGGGGACACAGGTTCATTTAATGGTGGTAGTCCCTTTTACTGTGAGGACGATTTCCCAAAATATGATCAACCTCTGAGGCAATGCCTGCTGTCATCTTTGGAATTACCTGTGGTGGACAAAACCAAAAGGGGGATCACATGATCAGTGTTGACAAGACCACACAATGACACAATTATTGTGTATTACGCAGACGAGGCAAATGATCTTTATACCTGAATGGCTCCCAGATTCTCTGTTAGTTGACTTGGATTGGAGGATCCCAGCAGCACTGAGCTCACACCCTCATTCCTCAGACACCAGGCTAAAGATCAGGGATAGTGGGAGTTTTTAAAGTGGCTATTGTGCATAGAGAAACACTGAATAAAGTCGTTGTTGTTTATGCTATCCCTCACCTATGGCTAGCTGTGGCAAGGTACATCCCAGTTTTTCCGCAATATGAGCAAGCTCCTTTAGTTTGGCTTGTTGTTTTCTCCCATCTTCACTCATTATTTTCTCCCTCAACCACTGGTATGGCTGAAGGAGCAGGGAAAGTGGAAGAATTAGAATTATACCAAAAAATCAGGTGAATACAACTTGAATTAGATTATGTTATGTGACAGTAGTTGCTAGATATATGAGTAATAGCACTAGATGGATGATCTGATGAAATTGAATTTGTACCTTCATTGAGGCCCTGGAGGATTCTGGGACACCGTTCTCATACTTTCCAGTGATTATTCCACAGGCCAGAGGAGACCAAGAGACCACACCCACACCTGAGAAAAATAATCAGATACAAAATCTCTCACAGCCCTAACTCCATCCCCCCCAAAAGAGATCAATTTCAAAATACTCTATAGACCTACACACTTACCTATCTTATGGTAGAGCTCTGGTAGCTGAGTTTCCACTTTCTCTCTCTGGAAGAAGTGATACTCAGCCTGCTCACATACAGGTGGAATTAGATTAAACTGCCTTGCCACCGAGTATGCCTCCTGATCGAATGTGAAGAGGGAATCATAAGAAAGGGAAACATTGAAGAGATTGTGAAACAGACACAAACACTGACCTTAAGGCCAAAAAGATAAAGATAAAGAAAAAGATATTGTCCTTTTTTTTTACTCCCTTCTGTTTAGTGAGGCTGGCAGTGTTATAAGATATTACCTCATTTTGAATTTCATTGTCCTGTTCCCCAGTATAGTGAACTTGTCTTTTAGTCTTTTACAGTAGTGATAACTTTGAACTTTGTGAACTGTGTTCTAAAATTATTCAGGGAGATGTCTCACACTGTAATTGCTTTGTAGTAGTAACTTAAAGTTCCAACAATATAATTATGGGTGTAGGCAAAAAATAATAAATATCAATATTTGTATTACTCACCATAATCTCCATGGCAGACCACCGTGATGTCCCCCAGTACATGGCCATCCCCTGGTTGATCACATGCGTCATTGCTCTTACAATCTCTGTAACAAAAATACAATCATCATCAGATACATTGTCAATAATTGAACAGCGGATGGCGCCACATTTTCAAATTTTACATAACACGCATGTGTGTAGTCACAAAAATATACTACAAGAGAATTAGATCAAAACCATTTTTTTCAATTCCTTGACAAAAATGGAATTTGGGAATTTTAAAATCAAGGCTTTAGTAACACAAACTGGACCCATATGTTCAGCCTGTTTGTGAGAAAGGAACGTCTCCATTTAAACCCATGTGCATACAGAAATTGTTTACAGGGGTCACACTAATTAGCGTGGACAACTCCTGCAGGGGTTAAATGAAAAGGCTCAGCCAACCTTGGCAGAATGTTACTTGTACAGTCGAACACATCATTGCAAGTTAACATTGCAAGGGGCTGAAGTCAGCCGCAGTGGTCCTAATGGTTTGTGTATTTGTGCGTTAGGATGCAGCAGGGAAGTAACTGTGGGTGGAATAGTAGATATGCTAAATTGTATTTAATAAAAACACTGCTAACCTCTTTCTCAAAGGAATTTTCTTTTCAAAGATATCTTAATACAGCAGTTATTTAACAATTGTTTTCAATGTGTACGTTAGTTGCGCACAAACTCTGTAATTACTGAAGAAAACATCAACAAACTAATAAAGTGATTTAGGTGATTGCTTTAGTGTTATTGCTTGCTTCAGATGACAACCAATTAGACTAAAGCAATGTGCTTAATTTGCTTTAATGAATTACCTGCTACATTAGAGCAGTGCAACTTCTGGGTGCAATATATGACGCAGGGAGAGTGAAAATCAGGGTGATGAGATGGGACCAGAGTGCGATTAAAAAAAGAGCGATTCCTTTTCAGCAGTAGCTCTCTCGCTCTCTCTCTGTGGGCCAAAATGTAGCTCAGTGAGAGACAGAGAGCAAGTGTGCATGTGGGTGAAGCAGGTGGGAGGGTAGAGGAATAACAGTACATCTGCTCTGAACGGTAGGGAGGGA
>OMNW01035962.1:25701-42609 GCA_900303245.1 Selene dorsalis
TTTGCAGGGATGTAAGGACAGAGGGAAAAAATGTGAACCAAGAAGGAACCTTGGAGGCATACACAGTTTGTTACACACGAGTTTGTGAATATATGAATAATCCATCTCAGTGCTGGGAGAGAAAGACGACATGTTGATTCACAGCTACATCCAGTCTTAACATAAAGTCTCCTTTCCACAAGGCCATAGTGAATCACCAAGTCCAACAACGGATGCCACGCTGAGCGCCGCTCGGGTGAGAGATCCAACCAACACCATCAACACCCCACTCATAAAAACCCACAGCAACTTTTCAAGTAGGGTAACGATGATGTAGGTGAAGCTGTGGGCACATACACATCACAGCGTGTGCATGTTTGTTCAACATGTACTGATTTAGATAACTGTACCATTTAAGTGAGAAGATCTCTACTGCTGTCATATATGATAACGAACCCGTAACTCCAACCAGCAGTAGGTTAGCTCATAGGCATGAGTGTTTGTCAGTCTTTTCATGTAAGGTTATTCCCCATAGGTTTTCCTTTGGGTCACTGTTTACTGACACATGCAGTGTAGTCCTAGTCATGCTGCATGCTTTCCTGATGATGCTGAAACATGATCAACAGCTAATAAACTATGCATTCTGTTCATGTGAGCACATGCATGAAATGTGGGTTAAAATTCTGTAAAAATGTGTGGATTAAATGTATGAGGCTCAGTCCAAGCTGCCTGGCTGCTGGCCAATATCAGGCCACCCTTGAGCCCCCTCACGGCAGCAATACTGTCGCCACTGTCTGGAAAATTTGGTCAGCTTCAGCCAGCAGGTATCACAGTGGAGAGTGCAGCCAGAGGAGTGAAAGAGAGCAAACAACACACACTGATATCCATATTTATCTGGGCAGGTGTCTATTTGGAGGTCTGGTTGTCTTTGTGAGTGTCGCTTTATTGGAAGCTGGTACTCATTTTAAATATTTATCATTCTCATGCATTAGACACTGCGATGATCAATATGTCAGGAGATTTTCATGAGGCTCTGTCCTTGTCCTATAATCACTGGAAAAAAGGTTTTGATGCAGTGAAAAGAAAAAGAACTGTTGAGGTATCAAGTGCATAAGATCATCTTGCATCTCTGTGAGGACAGGGGTGATACATGGATTTTGAAGGAATGCCTGATGACTGGATGGATGTGGGGTGTGTTTAGTATGCTGTGGCGGTCCTATTTCATTTGATCTCCATTGAAAACCCCTTTGGCTGGATGGATTATTGCAAAAGTCTATTTATTGATGCCATGTCTGCTCTTTCCCTCTGCCTATCCTTTTCTTTCTTGACTCTCTCTGGGGGATTTTCAAATTCACTCGACTGAATGGATTCAATTTTCTTGATATTGCTCTGTCGAATAAAAAAATTATGCTGAATGATCGGATAGAAACATTGTTCTGTGACTCTGCAGGCTACCGCATGCCTTTTAAAACTACAAATTGATTACAGCAGAGATGCCTGTCCTTTAGGCCCCGTCTCATCATATTTTTGGATAAAGTATAAAGTACTTCACTACACTATTTGTGGCCTTGGACTTTAACACCTTCAAGGAAATCTTCTTTATAGCAACATTACTATAAGTGACTGCTGTAATAGTCAAGAGCAGTGGGAAGAAATGAAAGGGGAATCAGAGCGAGGCAAGGAAGGTAGAACCTGGACATTTGTGACATAACTTTGGCTCGTTCCTGCCATTAGACTAAATACAAGCCCCAAAAAACACACACAAAGCAAGACAAGAAAACAAGTAGGCAGGGGAGGGGAAGAGTGGATGGGAGAAAGGAGTGATGGTAACAAAGACAGACTCTGCAGCCATGACATCACTTTTTTGTCCTCAAGGGGACACAAGTTGTCTCACACAGTCGGAAGCAGTTAAAGTCACAACAAGAACAAAATACACATGCAAATTCTACACAAATGCATGCACATGCACCTGTTAGTTTGCTTACCACTCTGAATTCGATAACACATTTGGAACTTGAATGCTTTTTTTTGCGCGTATTATTGATGCGTTAATCCTGTTTAAGCTTCGGGAGCATGTGGGTGTGCGAATCAATACCATAGGCATGTGCATAACCAGTCCTGCGCACTGCAAATGCCCACAGAGATGAAGAGGTCTCACTTTTTTTTTTGCATGTTAGCACTGCTCCTCCATCCCCAAGAGAAGCTATTTAAGAAACAATTACAGAGCTTATGCATGAGGATACACAGTTTTGTGTGGCCGTCAGTGCATTCAGTCTCATTCCCTGAAGTTGTTGAGAATGACTGTCCCTCTATACAATGATTTATGACAGTGGCCTTGCTCCGCCGTAATGAAGGATGAAGCCAGCATGCACAATGTTTTACACTGATTAATGGCCAGAGCTGCTGAAAGCACAACACACTCAGCCTATCTATATTTATGATAGATCCATGTCTGATTTCTGTTTGACATGCCTCTCTGTTCTGTTTCCATCACCCTGTCAGTGACTGGATCAATCAACCTGTCAATCAGATTATAATTCTCAACATCAGTTGTCTATAGTTGTCTGCACATACAGCTTACTTGAAGCAGACTGGAGGGTCTGTCTGCCAGTCACCAGTACCACGAGTGACAGCAAGGCCGCTGGAATGATAAGTATGACAGATTGGCCTCCCACATTGCGCTGGCTCACAGGGGAGGAAACATGAGGGGCAAAGAAGAAAGACTGGAAAATATTTTAGACCAATGGGACTCTAGCCTTTCAGTCACATACTACCTGTGGATGAGGGCTTGTGTGGAAAGACAGAAAAGGGGCCTGAGTGTCTGAAGTGGCCTCACCGCAAGGGAGTAATTGAGGAAGAACCTGGAAGTGTGTAAAAGATTTAAACAGCGACATAAGGTAGATGTGTGGGAAAGACAGAACTAAGGAGTGTTGAAATGCGTTGAAAGAAGTGACAGCTCAGTAGGACTTGTATCTGGTGAGACCAGCCCAAAAATACACCAGCTTCCCCTGGGGGGGGCCAGATAATCCTGCTTCTGAAGAACAGGGAGGGCTGCGAGCGGGTGCAGCTCAGAGACCCTGTGGAGACTAGTGATCCCTCAGAGACACAGAGAGAAAGAGAGGGAGACTGGTGGTCTAAAATAAAGGACGAGAGATGCAGCAAGAATGTACTTGAAATGTGTGTGTGCACAGAGTGACGCACACAGACACACACATACACACACATACACACAGTTTGCCACAAAGATGAAACCCTTTGGTCAAAGGCAAAGGTCACCGGTTGGATGAGGGCAGCGGTGTTGTCAGTATTTCTCACCTTCTCCTATTACAGAACAACACAAATTGTCCCTACCCCAACCCTCTACTGGCCCCTCCGGGGTCTGGCCAGTGCTCACTCACCCTCCATGGGAGTGTTGCTGTCTGGCCGGTTGGCAAAAACCACATCCACATACTCAAGTTGCATCCTCTGGAGGGAGCCCTTCAAACCTGAACAGAGAGGAGGAAAGAGGTTTAGAGTTGTAGATTAAGTTAAAGAACTTTTGACTCAACCGAAATTGTGACTTCTGCAAGAAAAGACAAATAAAGCACCATCTAAACTGTAAGCACATTTATAAACATCTCTGATTCCCAATTAGAAGATTTAGCAAACCTTAACATAAGCACCAGACATATCATCCTCCACACATACTACTAATACCACAGGACCAAGGAGACTTATTACAGTATCATTCAGACATGCGAGCAAGTGAGAAGTCTTGTCCCTTGGTACCTTTGGCCACGCAGACACATTGGCCTGGATCTGCAGAGAGGGGTGATAATCAGCTTGTATATACGTGCAGCTCCCTCCATTTATTTTTGCTCAGCTGACACTTCCATGAGGACAAACTACAAGAACAGCTTTGTACAAAAACTAGATTACTTCCAGCATGCTCAACTCGTGGTGATGAGCAAAGTGAGGTATTCAAGAGCGCTGGAAAAAGAGGATGAGGAGGATCAGAGCTGTTTCTCACCATTTGATTCAATAGGAAACGACTGGTTGCTTATCTGAGGGGAATAAAAACCTGTGGGTGTGATGATTCTGAACACGAACAGCTGCTATTCCTCTCCGAATTACGCAGATGAATCTGAATCTTGAATTTTTGTCTGTTTCATTTTAATCGCTGAATTCCTAATGGTGTCGCAGCCAGCCAAAGGGAAAGCCGTTACTATGCTGGAGGACATGCTTCAGTGAGGCCAGTCAGATTTTGTTAATAGCCAGTTTTCACACCACATATTTTGTTTTGCCGGAGTAGGAAAAGCACAAGTGTAAGTAATAACATTAATTACAACCCCGGACCATGAAAATCTTTTAGTTAACTCATGATAATAGGCACACATGCGTAACACAGCATGAATGAATATCCTATCACTGTGCCTTATATGTCCACAGCAGCGCATTTCGGGAAAGTCAAAGTAAAATTTAAAAAGCTTAAATGATGGACACATTCACTTTGTCTCTTTATGTTTTAATTCAAGTAAGACTAAACGACCCTACACACTATTTATGGAAAATAAAAGAACATTTCTCATTAATGTTTTTAAATTTCAAACTACAGTCAAAAATTCTTTGTTCCCTTTTACGCTGATGCAAAACCGTATTTTATTCAGTTCAGAAACAGCCATTACATTTGATTCACATTGAGAATATGAAAAGGTCGACCAGAGTATTTAGGACTAATTTCAGGGTAAATCAGTGTCAAGCTGAGTTCACACCACAGTCTCCGGGTGAGAAGATCTATGTAGAAAAAGAAGCACCACACCTGTGCATTCCTTTATCCCTGTTACATAAGTGGATGTTGTTTTGACAGCTGTTGGAGGAACCAAATAACTCAAAGCCAAGAGGATAATGAGAGAGACGAGGGATCACATTTTTCTCTGTCTCTATATTGAGGGGAGGATAAGACATGGCAACCGAGTATTGTGAGCTGATCGGTCCCCATTCACACACGGCGAAGACCAAAAAAAAAGATGAAACACGAACACAAGAGACCGTCTCAAAGCAGAGTAATAGAGACACAAGACACTCTTGCGCTCTTGGGTATGTGTGAGTGTGCATGTGTGCTAGATTAGTGCCAGAGGCCTCTTCATCGCCCGCTAATCCCAGTTGAGAGTTCGGCTCTCCACCACGGTGGAACCACTTCTCCCTTATACTGTCAGCTGCACTTCCACAATCTCAGAAACACCCATTACATGCATCTTAATCCAAGCCTGCTCTGTCATCATGCGCAGTTTCCACTGTCTCGTGGATAAGCTGGAGTTTACTGACGGTGGAAGGAGTCTATTTTTGGAACTCAGAAAAGACGTCGAACAACAAAGCTATTCTACTGGCGCCCGCCATGAATAATGCATTTAATTATGAGTTCTGCAAAAGACTCTTTTTCGTTTTCGAGGAACATCTTCGTCTTGCGGGTGCATCAGGAAACTCTCACTGGTTGTGAGAGAGACTTTGACATTTATTTGCACCGTCACCACGGAGTTCATCTGCGTTTATCTTAGCTATAGATCATTACGTTTTGACACCCCATCAAACCCAGATGTCACTTAGCCAATCAAACGATTCACTGGATGGCATGTGGTGTCCCCTGTAACAAGTAGTGAGGAAGATAGTGTCAGCAGATATTTCACCGTGAATTCATTAGCCTGCAGTGATGTGTGCCACACCAGTGGTGACAGGGACACTGCACCTCTCTCTCACAGATGCTACCTATCATCTGGGTGGACAACCTTGGTTAAGCTAACGAGCCATGCCACATTTCCTTCCCCCTGTCTGTCTTCCAGTCTCTCCTACTTTCGCTCTCTCATTCCTCCTCCTCCAGCCCTCTCTGAGTGTATTCCCCTTCTCTTGTTTGGAGGGTGGTTACGTTGCAGAGACTGCAGTGAATGTTAATAATGTGTGAGATCGCTGAGTCACTGCAGGAGGAGCACTGCTCTGATGAGTGATTTGGTAAGTGTGCTGGATTGGGCCAAGGCATGAGCACGGCCACGACTCTTATAGGAGAGGACCAAAAGAGGAAAGAGGAGCAAAGGATACCTCAGAGTTTTTACTGCTCTTAGATGCAACAGCTTCTTAGAGAAACACCAGCAAATGTATTACAAGTGTATCTGTCGAGGTTTGATGTGCCACTGGTAAATGCAGCTTTCAAATTCAGCTTGCACAAGCTGAGCAAAATCAAAGAGAAGAGCAGAGACACAGACAGGAGGAGAGAGGGCAGAGGAAAAGCGATAAAAGAGAGAGATTAGAGGGGAGCAGTAGGGCTCCAAGTGATGGGGTGATATGAAGGACAAAGCGGAGGAGAGGAAATCGACTTGTTACCTTCAATGATGTGCTTTCGGTTGAGGCCTCTCTCCGTCTCTGCTCTGCAACAGGAGGGAGAGAAGTGCATGTAACGGTAGTCAAGACACGTTCCTTTGCGTACACCACTTCTATGATTGGAAGCACATCATTAAAGATGCCTAAACAAGAGCCTGCACAACAGAACTCAACACAATGCTGAAGAGAATAACACCCACTCAACACTCTGCAGTGTGCCCATTCCTATAGAATAAAGTGTGCAGCGAGTCTGTGCAATGTCCAAACACTTACACTGATTACTAATGTTGTGCCTGTGGGCTCCCAGTTAGCACATTTTTAATGAATTTTGCAGGTGGAAATACATCTTGGCACAAACTGGAGCGACTGATTCAAAGACAATATAGTAGTTATAATGGCTGTGGAAATGATCATATACCCTGGGTACATATAGATGCACTTATCAACCATAAGTTACCCAGTCAAAATACATCCCCAGTACTGTACTTGATTAATTCCATTTTCACCATATGGACATTTTACAGGCTAGTGTGCTAAATTGAAATGTAATGTATTGTTAAATATTTCACTATTTTAAACATACATTATTTCTAGTATAGTGGATCTTCATTGTATTGTATTTTGATATACAAAGTCCAAGACCATCTCCAACATGTCGACATTGTTGTCAATCAAAGCAACATTAGCATTAATCTGGAGTTGTGTTTTTGGCTGTAAGTAATAAGTACAATATTCACTGTTGTTTTATCTCTGTTTTGGTCTCCACCACATCCTGAGGAAAGTTTGTTGCTCCTTAGCAACTAAAGGCTCCACAGTATTTTCTAGCTAATCACAACTGTTGTCTGTCTGACATGTATTGTAGTGGGTTTATCAGAGCTGCTTATCAGAGCCAGTTCTCTGATGAGAGTGATCAGAAGTTATGGGCCGGTCAAACCAAACACCTGCAAATCTCCCAAACTGTGCTTACTGTGCTCCAGTGATTTATCAATAACCCCACCTGTGTTTACTCAGTCACTTTCAGATTTTCCCTGTCCCTGCATTTTCCATTACCTCTTCATTCCTCTCTTTTCTCTCTGCTCTAGCGTATTTCTGCTTGCTCAGTGGCTCTGTCTTCTACTTACTTCATTTCACACTTACTCTTTCTGCCCCTCTCCTTCGTGTGGAGTTCCAGCCTGCTGGGGTTAATAATAATAATGATGTATCGGAAACACAAAAAACATGCTGTTTCTCCTCTGTAATTTTATGTCTCCCTGCCATTTGTGCAAAAAAAGTAAAAAACAACAACAAAACAAACAAGAACAAATGCAACAGAGTTTGAGCCTTCAAATGTCTGTGTTTGGGTGCTGAGCTGCTTGACAGCGCTCTCAGGCACTCTCACAGCTCACTCAATCGGGGGTTAAGTAGTTGTTCTCTAAATCCACCTGGTGTATAGAGACTGATTTGGTGCCTTGACGATTGTCTGAGAGGGTGAGCTTAAATTAAATTTACACAATTACACTCGGGCCCTACTCTACTGATCTAAATCAGAAACTTAAAAAGAACCAGAAGAAGTATGTAGATGGAGCCTCTATTTTCCTCAGTATGAGCCGGAAGACTTAAATCTGACTGATGCAAACTGAGAACAAAATACTCCTGAAACAGATATAACAAGAGGGCTGAGGAAGGAAGGGAATGAAGATGGGGTGAGAATATGGTCACATTGTGCTGAAAGTCACTCAGATTTTGTGTGTCCCCATGTCTGCCTGCCTGCGGGTCCTCTAAAATCCTGTGTCATGCACCATGTCTGGAGGTGAGTACTTGAATACTCTATCCTGTTGTTGGAGAGGAACAACAGGCCTGAAAATATGAGAGTGAAAATGCACACACTGAACACACATCCACACACTTGCGTGCACACACTCACTTTCCTCCCCAGTACAGCTTTGTGGTGATCACCAGGCTGGATCTCCTGAGGGAAGACAGAGAGACACATCAAACGGCTTAATAAAAGGACTTTAAAGTTGTTCTCAGAAAGATGTGTGTGTGTATATTTGTGCTCACGATTGCATGTGTGCACGACACCATGTGTGTGTGCACATAGAAGTGCATCTATCGTAGTATTTATAATGATAGATGAGTCCTGCAGTGACCTTCTCTGCAGCAGTGTGAAGTGGCAGATGGGCTGCACACCCTTTTCAAACATGTAAAGTATGAAGAATCGCAGAGGGATGCTTTTCTCTGAACTCTAACAAGGAAGCTCCTTCACTTTAAAATTCCCCATACTTGAATAATCAATAATTTAAAAAGGATCCAGAGTTAAGGTGAAAGCAGGCAAAGAGAGAGCTAGCATCAGGAAGGGCAATTCACATAACTGAGCCTTAAAACTGCAGAGCGTAACTGCAGCATTGGTGGATAAAACTGATATTTTCTGTTTAGCTCACACTCACCAACACCTGCCTGATATTTCCATTGTGAGACATCACAATTCAGTGACAGACCTTCAGCAACTAGAGTTACACAAAGTGACATTTTGCAGACATACGCTTGATGGCCAAAACTGTTGCAGCAGGAAGGGTTGCTAACATAACTCTGAAGGGATCACAGGATAATTGGTGGAATAAGAGGGAATACACATTTCTGTTACGTTAGACAAAGTGACATAGCTCTACAGACGGCGATGTGGGCCTGTCGGTCCAGACAGAAATATCACAGCAGCTACTGGAGGGACTGACACAGAAATTTGTTTGGACGTCAGATCCCTGGAGGATGAATCTTCATTACCTCTGTGATCCTACCAGCTCCCAGCAGGTTGACATTTCTGTGTTTTCATTGAAATATCTTGAGAAAAAAAAACTAACTTGTTTCCTTTGAAATAATGGGTACTTTTATCTTCTTAGGCTGTAAGAAACCTTCAAATGGAAGAAAACCTAACCTTCATAACTTTCGTCCTCCAGACTGACTTTAGAAACTGTGATGAAGACTCATTTATCTATTACGTTATTTTATGACAAAAACGCAAGAGGAAAATTGTGACGGTGTCGCACTTCCACCTTTTTGGCAACAGTTTCCTGACAACTCTCTCCTGTTCCCAAATGTCAGTGGCCCTATGCACAAAGCACAGTCCACAGAGATATGGTTTTATGGCTGGAAGGACTTGACAGGCTTGCACAGAGCCCTGACATTGGGGATGAACTGGTACACCGACTGTGAACCAGGCTTTGCAACTCGACATCTGTACTTTTTTGGCTGAACGGCAGCAAATCCTTTCAACCAGTCTCTCAAATCCTGAGGAAAACCTTCCCAGAAGTGTGAAGGCTGCACAGCATCTTCCTAAAATCCGTGGGTTTTGGAATCAGATCTTCCACAATGACACATGAGTGCAATACTTGTGTATTTTGTTGTGTATATGCATACACACACAAACACACACACACACATTAAACCTATTCTTGGAGCACATTTAAAATCTTAAGCTTTGTTAAGAGACTGTACTTTACCTCCAGCATTTTTTCCTGATGATGTTTCCCAGGATTATCTCTGCTCTGTGAGGGGAAAAACACACACATGAGGAGATGATGAGATTATATATCAGACTCTTCTCTCTCTAAGAGCATCTACAGTTATCTGACACACATCTACAGCATGAATGCCTGATTAAAAATCAGAAGGTGTTCAAGATAAAGACCTCACGTATCTACACCCGATATTCACCTGCAACATTGAAATTCATATTCATCCACATACAGCTACACCATGTCCCGCATTATTCAGTGCCACAATGTCCAGGCCTATAAAGGTAGATTGAGCTGTGAATATAATGGGGAGCTTCCAGTGATGAATAAGATTATGTAAATCACTTTAGAGTCACGGCTACCTTTCATTTTTGGCCTCCGCAGGTGAATAATTCCTGCTCTGTGGCTAGATCTTGTTAACATTTCGTGTCCTTTGGTGGGGGAAAAGAGCTGACAAGACAAAAAAACGCACTGCTGTGGATTACAAATCAGAGAGATATCACTCACTTTCCCCCGGAGTAGACCTCAGCCGTGTCGAACAGGTTGACCCCGCTCTCATAGGCGATAGTCATCAGCTGCTCCGCCACCTGACAAGGACAAGAAGAGTTTCCCCTTTTCAGCTCCAGCGTGTGTTTTTTTTTTACACTATAAATAATCTGACAAATTACATTTCAAATAAAGAATGAGCTGGGAAATTCCCTGAAGAAGTTCAAGGGGAGTAAATCTTTTTGCTGCTGAGATACACATCACCAGGAATCTGTGCAGGCAGCTGTGTTGATTAAAGTTGTTTACTGCTCAATATACTTCCCGGACTGTTTTGACCTAATTCTTGTGCCTGTAGTTCGTCCGTGGCCATTCATTGGAAGGCCAATTCTGTCACAACGACTTTCGCTTTCTTTACTTGGCTCCTGTTTTGTTTTCGGTGATAACATTTGTGTCTGTGTGTGTGTGTGCGTGTGTCACTTAGTCCCAGTGGTCATCAGGCTGTGATGGGCTGCACACATTTTAGTGTTTCCCCCTCTCTTCAAGGCTGAATCAAGCCACTGGAGGAGGGCTCCCATTTAATCACTTGTGACAGGAAGAAATAAGATCTGATCACTTAGTCTTAGAAAAGCCAAAAGGGACTTCACAGCCTGCTGTGATATTGGGAAACTGATACCAGAATAATTTCTATCGCCTACTCACACTCACACCATTTTACATCCAGTTACATTAAATTGCTCCCACGTGGGTTACAACTTAGGGACCTCACTGTCACAGCTGCTCACTAGTCATATTTGCGAGGTCTAAAATAATGAAAGCTAACATCTGCTCCTGAGCTGACTGATGGACTTGACGTGACATCTTACCTCATCAGAGATCTGACCTCCAAATGTTACCCATGTGCCTGTTGAGGGAAACGTCAAAGTCAGAGAGTTTTGAAACAAACAAGCAAACAAACAAAAACACACACACAAGACCTTTTGCATGTAAAACCACACTCCGGGGCCATTTTAGTCATGCATTCATTATTTCACAGCCAAATGTCAGTGTTGAGTGTTGATAGGTTGGAGGAGAAAAGGGTCCCTGCAATATCAGGTTCATGTGTCCCACACAGAGCTATACTCAGCCCACTTTTATTTAGGCTGTTTATTAATCATGCCCTCTACTCCATGTAACAACAACAAGCCCAAAGCTATAAGTGTCTGATTTTTTTTGTGTCTGGGTGTTTGCACTGAGTCATAATCTGCCCTTCAGTTCAAATGAAAAAAATATGAGAGTACAGTTTAATTTGATTGATATTTAAATTAGGTATAAACTAAATGACCAGAGAAGCAGCCATATATGCCATATATGTTATAATCATCATTTCACACATTGTCTTCTGAGCTGCACGGACCTAACAAATCAACATTAACTGTGTATACATGTATGTTCTAGACTAAAGGCCAAACAGATTTCAGAGTTATAAAAGTTCAAATGACTGCATCATTACCATTTGAAGAAGCACCTTCTGTCAGTTAGCACCAAAACAAGTGCTCATCAGACAAGCTACTACTTTACGGTTTTAGTTTGGATTAGTGTTATACTGTTGCATTGGGTTGGACGTAACTTGGATGGATTATATTATCCTAATTATGTTGCATTTTCAAAATACATTAATCAGACACACATTAGCCTTTTATCCTAATGCTTTCAAGTTTTAATTCTGCTGATTCATCAGCATTGTCTGAACAAAATAAATTACAACGCCTAGACAGTATTCTTGCATAAGACAGAGGGAGTTTCAGCCTCACTCTTCCCTCAAACTGCATAAACTGAGCATAGTTTTTTGTTAGAAATGTTATATTCTCCTCCTGGTCCTCTGTTGCCTCATCCTGCCACATGCTGTATGTCATGTCCCACTAATAAGAAATAATGCAGAAGCTGTTGTTAAATCTGCATCAGTTACAGATCAGTATAGGCATAGTGTGATTTTTTTACTCAGTGATCAAATAAAAATACAAAACCTCTTACTACTATTACTAACTATTACTATTATTATCTAGATGTCTTAGATAGCCTTAAACAGTTTGGTGCAGACTGACAGATCCCACCTGTCATCTGATAAGTGACAATATTGAGGCTATCAATAAACGCTCTCATATAAAGGGTCAGATTTAGTCTTAGGTCATGTGGGGACCTCCAACTATATTTGAACACAAGTGAATGCACTCAGACTGCAAGCACAGCACAGGCTGAGCACAGTTTTTTGGGAGAATTTAAATATTCGCCTCCCAGTCCTCTGTCGCCTGATCCTGTCACATGCTGCTTCTTGTCATCTCCCACTAATAAGAAATAATTACAGAGGCTGGTGTTAAATCCACAGTCAACTGCACCAGAAGTGGCAGCAGACTGGTGAGGGCTCAGCTCCAGTTTTCTAAGCCGACAAAGGTCAAGTAAATAATTATTTTCCTTTGAACTATCAGAATTTCTTTTAAATACACTCGTTTGAAGGATTTTTTTTTAAACACTCACTTTGATACTTAACATTAAGGGAGGAAATCAATACCACTCACAGCAGGTGGTTAACCTATAGCCAGAGACACTTAAATAGAAGGACTTTGCTATATCTTAGCACAGGCTCCCTGTTGTAAGCTGAGATATAACAGACACTGGAGCGACAGTTTCACAGGATTATGGACAGAGTCAAGCTAGTTATTTTTCCCCTTTTCCAATCTTTTTACTTGCTTTTGCTAAAATAAGCTTTTCCTAAAAATGTCAAACTATTCCTTTAAAGCTGTGAGACACTGAAACACACAAGCCCACATGAAATCAAAGGCTCAAGTGACCTTTGATCCTCGCAGTGAAACAATCTTCTTCCTCGCTCTCCTCTGCAGAAAACTGGTCTGTGAAGGAATCAATGTTTTGCTCAAGGGCACTACTGCATAGCTGAGGCTTTCCAATATCGAGGCTTGAGACAAATTCATTTAAGTTGAAGAATGGTCTCCCTGTTTACTATTCCACCCCGCTGCTCGCTGTGCTGTGCCTAAATCGTTTTAGAAAATCACTACAGAGATGATTAACTCACAGATTTTCTGTCATTAGACGTGCTTCTCTGAACCTCGGCAGCATTGCACCGCTCTTCGGCTTTGTCAACTTATTTCACCCCCCCGCCCCCTCCACTTGGCACACACATGCCACAACACACATCTGCATGTAAAGATATGGCCAGTTCACACACAGGAGATTCATTAGATGACTCAGACCTATCAAAATGAATGAGAGTGTTTACACTCTGGTGTGCATTGGATATGCGTGATAATTGAGCAACTTGTTTGCTGAACCCATGCTACTGATTAAATATTAACGGTGGAAATATTAACAGTACAAACAGCTTTGTGTCGTCTCTCTTGACTTCCCATATGTATGAAAGATGCATGAGGTTGAGAATAGGGTGAAATGATATGACGAAATTTAGGACTATATCCCCTTCAGCTCTTCTGCTGGCTCTACCTTCTCTCTGCACACATACAGACACACAGATGAGTAGAGTTTGCCTCTAAAGCTAATTAAATGCACTCACCGAGCCCCAGACAGGAGACACGCAGACCAGATTTCCCAAGGTTCCTGTGAAAAAGAAACAGAGTATGATTAACAAAAAAAACAGTGTTGTTTAGGATCAAGATGTCATGAGTCACATGTGATTGCAACCACTGTGCACCTGTGAGATATCCTGTCCAAAGAAAATGTGTGTTGTTTACAACACCATAACTTCAGAGAAATGTAATGACAGTTATAATAAAATATATAATAACAGTTATAACAGTTAACGATAACAGTTTTTGCTATAGGTAAAAGTCAATTGTAATTGTAATGCGCATTGTTTTATAATGACACTGGCAGTCTACCATGTTTGAGTGGGATGATAATGGCTGCAAGTGAGGGTCACCTTTACCACACCTGTAGTCATGAATCACAATTGAGAGACTACACAGGGGAGGACAGTTGATTTCTTCCATCAATATGGACCCCACCTTCTCTGGGCGAAAGAAGAGGCTCTCAGAATATTGTGAAAAATACTCTGCTCATAACCGAAATAATCTAATTACTGTTTGTACCGCAGCAGTAGTGGGATGTTTGGTACTTTTTTTGACAAGTGCTGCTCTTTGTTGCCATTTCTCATACTCAGAGCCTTCAACACGCTCTTGCAGCAGGGAGTACTTCACTCCTCAGGCTTTTTACTGTTATTGTTTTCCCTGCAAAATGCAGACAGCCATGCTTGCTCTCCAGCCCTGAGGTTGTGTCATAGCAGCATCTCTCAAGATGGCTCCCATACACACACTATGGCTTTGTTTCTTTTCTTAATGTATCCCTCTGACTATTAACTGTGTAACGATACACTTCCTGACACATGGCTCCTCGATAAAAGTCAATTTGCATCCAGCTGATCTGCTGCAGACTCCCATCAACACAGTGGAAGATAAGATAAGACAATACAGTTCATACCACCCCTGTTTTACAGTCTGCACCACATCGAGTCCAACTGAGAGAGGAACTCATGTGGTACAAGCGTTTAATGACTTAACATTGACAGGAAGAACAAGAGCAGATTGTTCTGACGTTCCAGGCACCACAGGTGTCTCCCCTCACTCTGACACACAGATGGATCAGACATTAAAAGAAAAACTCGAATAAATGAGCGAAGACACACAACAAATGCAGATGCTTCCACACAGGTGCACTGCATGGTACAGCTGGTACAAGATACAATGCTCTGTAACAGGCCCAGTTGATGCTGTTTTTGTATCAAGGTATGATTTAGAAAGTAGGTCCATTGTTGGAGCACTGATGGGAGAAGCTTCAGTCACAAAGACTGGTTCAAAAGGAACAGTGACCAACGTGACATGTTCATTTAGATCTTAAGAAAACAATCAGTAAATGGGGTTGGGAACGGGTGGGCAGCAATTTTAATGCCTTTGATGCATTGGTGCATGGTGAGGATAACTCTTCCTCAGGTGACAGAGAGCGTGATCAGCTCATGGACAGTCACATAGAGAGGGATATTATAGCTGGGTCAAGAAAGTTTGAAAGACATGTTAAAAAAAGTAAGTCAGATGAGTCATCCTTCAGCATACTCTCCACATGTGGGCGAGTGCACAATATGTGACGTACACCAAGAGAGAGGTACAGGTCTGAACGCCTGACCCCTACAGTGAGGGGAGCCGGTGACTGTGTTATGTTGTAGGGGACATTTTCGTGGCACAGTGTGGACCCACTTGTCCCCTCAGAGAAGGGTCACATTAGTCACCAGATCTCAACCTAACTGAGCATTGGGTGATTTTGGACCAACAAGTTAGACAGAGCTTTCCACCACCAGGAACAAACTGAGGAAATATCTTTAGGTTAGGCTAAGAGAGGAGCATTGAAGCTGTTCTGGTGGCATGTAGTGGCTCAGCGCCTCTTGATGTTTCTTTTCCTTTGTCACCTGTCTGTGGAAGGTAGCTGAAGGAAAAGTGGGCGACAAGTGGATCAAGAGCACTGCAAAGACATCTTCAGTCATCGGACAGAGGAAATTATCTGAAGCAAACACTGTGAAACTGAGACGCATTTGTTTGGTGAAACCATCAATGCCAAACACACACTTCACATCTTAAGTGGAGAACAGGTCCATAAACTCCTTTATCGACAGAGGAGTCACCTCCAATTCTAGTCTGAGGATTTTGCCTCCTGCTCGGTTTTGCAGGCCTTTACTCATTACAACAAATGAGGCCATAGAAAATGCCAGCAGTTGTGTTCTCTTGACAACTAATGGCTTGTGACCATTGAGATGAAGGCAGACTGATCCGAGCCTGTGCTGTCTGACTGTGCCTTCAGCCAATTCAATTACGAGCCCAACATGGATGAACATCAGTCACAGAGTCAGTGGTTCAACCGAGCTGCCGAGATAGAAGGTAAAGACAGAAAAGATATAATATAATGAAAGTGTTGACATATACACACTTTGAAGGTTTTGATAAAATTACAGATTCTTCGGTGTATTGCGTAATCGAGGCACTGATGAGAACATGACAGGAGCAAAACTAGGAGACAGATCTCACTACAGTTACAAATCGTGGGATGCGTTCTTGTTTCTGATATGGTGGAGGAGTTTGGATATTGTATCCTCCGTCTCTCTGATGTATTATAGAGTGGGAGCTCTGATCCATGAAAGTGTTGGGGGAAGGGCTGTGCTGTAGGTTAGAAGTGTTATACTGACTGAATTTGTGTGTGCTCAGACAGAGGAGAGGGGGAAGACAAAACCGCATTGATGCTGAGGAATGTTCAACCGCTCTGAATGAGGCATCTGCATAACGTCAGAAAGACTTGTAAGTTGTACATACAGTTGCCTCAGGTCTGTAGATTCTGTTTCCACGTTTTCAGCTGTTCATTCATGCTCACTCTCTCCACAACAAAAACAAGTTTGCAGGCTCACTTCCTTTCCAATAAAAACTGGCTGTCCTTTGAAAAATGCTAACTTTGTTTTTGGAGATCCTCCACAAGATACATTTTGTGTTCCGTCTTAATAATAGGGCATAAACAAAGCTGACGTTCAGGAGCCAGAAAAGCCGCCTCGCCTCTGTGTACCCAC
>OMNW01035962.1:42629-59310 GCA_900303245.1 Selene dorsalis
CCCCCCCATGTTTTCTAGGGAGACAGGAAGCGGCAGCAGCAGCCAGATACCTGATTATTAACTACACACAGCCTGCGATGCTGCATTAATAGATCTGTCCAGGTCTCGGATGCGAGTGCCAGCGGAGGCACATTGCTGAAGCAGTTAATGATTCAAGGGGATTACCGCTTCTAATGTTTGCAACAACTTTGTACTTAAGAGAAAACGGGTGTATGTGTGAAAATATGTGGGAGACACAGAGGAAAACAACCAAAACCAAACAGCGCTGCCTGGATACAAAGTACATGTACTTTTGTCATATTCCAAATCTAAGGAATGGACAACTTGTCTATACAAACTTGCACATAAACAACTTTACAAACCAGTGAGTGTGTCTCCGTCCCTCATGCTTGGATGGTGCCCAAAAGAAGCCTTGAAGTAAAATGACAAATGAGTCATTTGAAGACGCCCCCTCACACAAACCTGTCACCACTTATGAACATCCCGCGAGCTGCTACTGTATGTAGCCCTTTCTATTCTTAGTGGATCACTATGTGAAAAACAAATACCAAATGAACATCTGGCTGATATAGTGTCTTTAAATCTTAGGAGGAATGACCTCTCATTGGGACTGATGGTGGGAGGATGTTGTCTTTTTTTTTCCTCTTTTCCCTGCAATACAATATCTCAATGTCACACCGGGGGCATTTCTTATGGTTTATTTCCTGATGTTGGATGGTTTAAATCAATATTTGTCAGCTAACACCTTTGTCAAGGTTGTGAATAAACAGAAGAAACTTCTTACTCGCTGGGGATTAACGTAGACTAAGCAAACCCACACACAGCAACCTTGATGGGCGGAGGGATTAGAGGACTCCCACCTCCTTGGTTTCCATTGCTTGCCTGATGGCAACCATAATGTTGTTATCAAAAATAATTCAGCGCAGTGGAGAAAGGCGAGTCATATTCTAAATATATCAAAGACAGGGCCTGTGTGGGTGGAAGGAAAGTAGGGAAGAGAAATCAAACACTTTGAGGGGAAGATGAATAGATTAAATAAAAAATAAGAGCTGCAGCTGAGTTGCTGCGAGACTAAAAGATCACTGAGGAAACCTATAGGACTCAAGGATGGAGAGGAGAGCAAGGATGGAGGGCTATGAGCAGAGGAAGAGAGAGAGGCTAGCGACAGAGTGAGGCTTGCAGAGTTGCAAGTCCAAGCCCCAAGTCTAAGCAGATCAAACGCCCTCTACAGATAAAGCATTCTATATGACACAGAATGGGAAATAGGAAATGACAGGCAGCTCCCTACAGGGGCCTGCACAGTGTGCATGTTTGTATGGTAGTGTGTGTGTGTGTGAGAGAGAGAGACAGTGAATGTGTTTGTGTGAGCAATAATGAGCCAAAGTTTAGACATGACTTTCTGTTTTGTTTTTCCACAGATCTGAAGTTGACAACTTTTTTTTATTTTCACACAGTATACACAGACCCACAAACACACACTGTTTTACATGTACACACTGTTATCTATCTGTACTCTGGTAGGCTATTGAATGTCTCTTTTTCTAATTTGAAAATATAGACATCTTGTGAGAAAAGCCAAGTGACTGATGGTTAGAGAATCTCACACAGAATAACTGTGTTTTAGGCAGAGAGATGCTGGGATTGAAGCTAGTGGCCTGTGGGCTGATCCTGTATTGAAAAACATGTGGGCAGACCTGAAGTGGCTGATTCTCGTATGTTGTGGAGAGCTCGGCAATGTGGGAAAAAAAATCATGTCATGATAACTTGAAAACCTTTGGTGCTGAGAGAAAGTGTGTCACAGTATCTCTCTTTTCAGTCCAGTGAAAGACGATTAAAAAGTCCAGATGATTTTTATCAACATTTTCAAATGTTATAGAAATCACTCTGGAAGAACTCCAACTACACAACTGCTTTCTAGTATCTATGTAAACAAATAAAATGGTATGCCAAACACATCATAGAAAAAGATTCAGTGGTGCAGTTAGAGGTCTCGTGTTAGGTGTACCTGATTATTAGGTTGTTTACCTTCTTCAGCAACAAGCATGTTTCATCACTTCCAAGAAAAAGGCACATTTGCATTAACAAGGCAACACTATTATAAACCCATTATTCTTACACACAACCATTTTAGTTGTGGCCCTTAATTAAAATGCAAAGGTAATGCAAACCTGCTGGCTGTTAAACTGAGAGATTGGCCCCTTTTTTATCCTTGGGGGCCTGTTTAGTCTTAAAGCAGAGTGGAGCTTCATGCTACGGTGCTCCTGCTGTGTGTAACACCCTGGCTCTTATTATTAGACCTACACATCACAGCAGAAAGCCTGAGACGAAAGCAGGACTAAATGATGTGGGAACATAAAACACACACACTCACATTTTTTACCTATAAGAGTGATAAAGACTTTTTGAGGCATATTGAAAAACTGGGGGAAACAGTATTTCCAAAGCTGACAGATTTGCACAAAGTCTTGCAAACGTATCACATGCACATTCACACATGGCTGTCTGCAGAACACAAATACAAATACAAACACAAACACAGATCCCATCCATCTTGACGGGTGCTGCGGCAGCACAACATCTGTTCTCTTTTTGTCCGTAAACAGGCAGAGGAAAAGGTTGCATCAGTTCTCACTATAGCAGGTTTCTGCGTAATCCTCAATCACAAGCATCCATACACCTCGTCTAATCCATCCGTGCAGTAACAAGAAAGTACTTTCCCATTTTGTGACAATGATGGAATGCAAGTCATCAGTAATTTTAAAGTATTTTTTAGGGCTTTTATGACCCTTGACAGGACATCTGGAGAGAGACAGGAAATGGGGAGACAGAGGGAATGACATGCAGCCGGTCGCCGGGTGGAATCAAGCCGGGGCCGCTGCAACGCAGTAATTTTAAACTCATCTGAGCAGATCTGAGTAGAAAAGGTCCATTGTTTGCCAACAACGATTTAAGAGACTCAGGAGAAATGATAGCATTTAGCAAAACTGACTTACACCAGTATTTTTGCTTTAAGCTCTGATAGCCCACTGAGTTATTTAATAGACAGACTCAAAAGAGGGAAAAGGTTTTTAATTAGAAGGATCAAGCTAGAGGCACAGCAGAGTCATCCATGGATGCATGAATACCATCGGCTCTGGGGCTGATTCACACGAACAAACGGAACAGAAGCAGAAACTTACAGTTTGTTCAAAAACTTTGACTCAGCTCAAATGTTGTGTGACTGCACAACAGAACGGTGTGGAGCATCTTGAAATGACTGAGACGAACCGGAAATATCACGTACTATTCTTGCTTTCTTTTTACATTAATCACCCTGTCGACAGAGATGTATACACAGCAGAGGCTGTGCTTTCTCTGCAGGCCGCTGATAAGGCTGCATCCACAGGAACCAACAGAAGGGATTTTTGCATGCCCATCTGCAGCGCAGCACTGAACCAACCAGGCGGAATCTTCCCTGGACCTCCTGGACTGTCAAACGGCCTTCTGCTGCCTAATGACCGTTATGAGGTTCAGTCCAGGCTCCCTACCAGGATCCAGAAATAATCTGGACAACTTGTGAAGCCAGCAACAACAGCATGGTTAGTTGCATCACATATTTTGGTGTGTGTGTGTGTGTGTGTGCGCGCATGTTGTTTGTGAGCTTGTACATTATATTAAGATCAAGAAGAGGTCAAATGGCTTGTGGATGTTGCAACTAGGGGGGCACTGAAATTAAAAATACTCTGTATATGTGTCGCCACGACAACCAAAACACTGCGTATGGTGATATTATTAGTTTATACTCGCTCGCTCTGCACACTACAATCTTCTGCTTCAACTTGCTTACGCCTTCTGATGTTCCCAGTGTGGAGCCTCACACACCGAATGCACACACATGCACTCATGTATGTAATGCAATGTGCCAGTGCATTCCCACCACGATGCTACACACATTCTGGTCTTTAAAGGTAAAAGAAAGAGGTGATTTTATTTCTGATCACACACAGAAAACACAGATTTACTTGTGGTGTTCAAGAGAAAGAGGTTCCCTGCCAGACAGCGCTCAGAGAAAAGCGCACAGCCATTTTAACGCAACAGCTTAAAGTCAGGGGTTTGGAGAAAGAGAGAGAGAGAGATACAGCGGTAGAAAAAGAAACAGAGAGTCTCAGACAAACAGAGAGGGGATGTGACAGAGGAGATTTCCAATATTTGCGTCTCCATAGTGAGAATGGGGGATTTGCTGACGGCTTTACTGCTGACACTCTCAACCTGTTTTTAGAGGGAGTGACAAGAATGAGCAAATCCTCATGTTGCAAACCAAAATAAACAACACACACAGACACATTTCAGAAGCCTCACACTTGGCCTCAGCACTGCAGAATTTTTTTGAGTTGACTAAGAAACGCAAACGCAACAGAATTTCAAAATCAATTTTCTCCCTAACTGGGAAATATAATCTATAAGATCAACCAGTTTGCGCAATCCAGTCATCAAGCTTGTTGAGCACTGGGAACAGGTTAAAGTTGGCCATTTCCATGTTGTTATGGAAACGAGATGAGACTGTGTGACAAGAAGACACTTATCACATTTAGCTGCTCGGCATCCAATCTGCCCAGATTCTGCTAATTACCTCTTTTCTGTGAACTGACCCGAGTGCCCCAGTTTTCTCTTTCATTCAGATCTCTGAGCTTTTTCCCTTCTTTTTTTCCCATTTCCTCCTTGCAATTCCATCCATTCCCATCATCCTCTCTTTCTCTCACCCTCTCTCTCTCTCTCTGTCTCACTTCATCCTGACACTGTAAGTGGTGATGTCACCCTCTCCAGTGAGTTAACAGTGTGAGGTGAAAGCTACTATTTTGCTCCTGCGGTCTGGGTTAAGAGCCCACTCACTGAGATAAGAGAGCATTGTTTACTTGGCCCAGCCTTGTTACAACTCCCACACAGACACACATGGAGAGATCTGCCGCACGGCAATGCTCGGCTCTACTGTCACACTCTTCACAATGTAATATATGGTTGCGGCCAGTTACTGAGAGTTGCATGCAGAACGGCTGCAGCCTTAAACTGATGCTGGTGCAACTGAATGAGCTCATGAGACCTTAAAGATAAAATTGCTGCACTGACGCATAGAGGTCTTGTGTTGGTGCACAAAACACATCGTTACCATAATGTTGTATTTGGTTTTCATTGGTAATAGTTCATATTTATATTTCATGTGTGGATGTGCTCCACTGTCAGCTTGTCAGTCGTTTGTTAAAACTTTAAATTACAGTGAGTGACCCATACGAAAATAGTTATACAAATGAACTGTGATTGATTGACTGAGTTTAATATGTGTCATGCAACTTTTGCCTTATGCAGTAATGCAGTCAACCAGTTTCTTATATTATAGGTTATCCTGATTAACTAGTATATACCTTATTTATATATATATACTCTCCTACATTATGGTATACACACTGTGCAGCAGCAGTATTTCTGTACTAACATTTACATTATTATAGTTATTTGGAGAGATTTGTCTCAGTTAGTAGGAATTTAGTACAGAACACCTTTGTGACTGGTGTTTCTTTTGTATTTGTTGATCATTTTATTATGTATTGGAATCTGAGTAGTGAAGGGTAATCAGTCCAGTGAGGTTGAAAAGAGCCTATTATTTTTAACCAATATTTTCCTCTAGACAAATCTTCCAATAGCACTCTTCCTTCTGCTTAAAGAGAATGATCTTTTCTGTATTTTTATGTGCCATTTCCATTCCAGATGTCTTTCTTCAAATTGCACTTTACAGTGAATAAATTCTGAGCATAAACATAAAGACAAACTACAGACTTTCATTTGTGATAAAAACATTGAATTGTATCTTGGAAAAAATGATCTCAGTTACTGTTGGCACATACACAAGAGAGCGCTCACACAACATCCCACTCATCACTTGTCACTGTTCCTATATCTTCATTGTCTCCATCAGGGCTCTTTTCTAATTTATTTGGCTGCCATTCACATTCATTCATTAAGTTTCTGTGGCAGGTTTTCACAGCACAGATTTTGGCACAAGAGGAAGATCTAAACTAAACACACCTCCTCATTCCCTCCTCACTCTCCTCTCTCACACAGTCTCCATCATGTTGGTCTACATACCGGTACTTCATGCCCGTGAGCTTGGCGGTGGACTCCTTCAGGTTGTGGTGGTAGCGGTGGGTGAAGGAGCCCAGGCTGCGGGCGATCAGAGCCACTGTGCGGAAGCGGGCGCGGGCCTGGCTGGCTGTGTTGGGGCTGGTGGCGTTCTGCTTGCTGTGCTCACCATTACGCGGGGCCTTCAGCCCGTGGTCTGTACATGCAAAGGACACCTGCATGGCTGTTGGCAAAGGCCACTAGAGCTGCTCCAAGACAAACAAATGTTTGTTTGTGTCCTTAATGTACTTAACAGTCTTTTTTTCTGTCTCTGCAAGTTGTTTTATTTTACACTTGCTGTTTCTATGTGAAATTGAAAGTCAGTGGTCCAGGCCAGCTCTGACCGGTGCTGCCGAATCTCATATGGAAATCACAGGCAGCAATGATGCCAGTGTGAGATTGTTCAGTTTCTCAAGGAAGGAGAATCTCAAGCTGAGGTTACGTCAAGATCGGACATAGTGGCAGTGGTGCAGTCCCGGTCAGTGTGGGAAGAGTTGAGATGAGGATCCTGAGCTGGTCTGACACCACCTGAAAATATGAGAGAGGATGGAGATGGAGGGAGAAGGATGGAGGAGAACAGGAACTGAATGAGTCGCTTGAAGAGTCGCCCAGTGAGAAGAGAAGAGGGGAATGCAGTTGTGTGTGTCGCATGGGGTTAGAGGGGGGAGCTTTAAACGTGTGACTATAGAAGAGGAGAGATGTTCTGCTAAACCAAAGACTGACTTGGAAAAAAAAACACCCTGTAAAATCTCTTTGTGTTTTATTTTTACAGGCTGTTTCCTCCAGTTTAATGCCTTTTTCTCTCAACTCTAAGCTGCTTCAACGTGGCAACATGAAGAACAAGAGCAATTCTGCCCTAGTTCTTCTTCTTTCTCATTTTTCTCTTTCTGTCCTGTCCCATCTCCTATTCTTTATCCTGTATATCCTCCCCTTTTTTCAACTCTTTTTTTGCTCATTTGTGATGAGTCTAATTCTGTTTACAGAGCGTACTGGAATGTCTCTTTTCATGTGTTTCTCTTTAGATTAGGTTTTGTCAGTCTGCCAGGAGTTGTGTGTCTGGGGAGCTGTTCTTGCCCTTAAACCGCGGCTAAGCCACCTGGAGTGAGGAGAGTAATACTGCACCATCACACTGTGCTCTCACTGCCACACACACACGCACACGCACATACACACACACACAGACAAACCATATTTCTATGGATACAGGTGTTCTTACACACAGTGGGATGTCAGCGCTCTTTGAGAGACAAGGATGAAGCAGGATGAGATTCTTGACTGGTGAGTGTCTTCCTGCAACTTTTAGAGGAATCAAGCGGTTTTACACAGCAAGCAGAGGTCCTGCAGAAATCCGCATCCCAAAAGAAGCAGCAGTGTTCTCAGTCGCTGTCCAAAGACCCAGCAAACAGCCTTGTCCCGTCTCCAAAGTCCTCAAGGAAGTAACACAGCTCTTATGGTTCCCAGCTTTGCAACAGGAATGCTCTGTTTGATAAAGGCACCCTGGAATGGTAATGGACAAGCGGAGAGGTGGAGGAGGAGGAGGAGGAGGAGGAGAGAGGAGGATGCATGGTACCTCATTTCAGAGAGAAGAGGACAGATGCAGTGAGGAGGCGATGAGCAGCGCGTGTGGAGCGTAGAGAGTGTGAGCCAGACACTGAATGAGGGGAGAGAGACTGTTTGTATAAGCTACTGGCTCTGACTGACTGGCTGAAGGAACTGCAGTGTTTTTCACTATGGCGCCACACACTCAAAGGGAGAGAGAGAGAGAAAGAGAGAGAGGGGAGAGAGAGGGAGAGAGAGAGAGTATTGTGAATGAAAATCAAGGCAGCTGAGTTGATGTGAGCTGATGTGTGTATGTGTTTCTATTCATTTACTTAAAGAAATCCACCTCAGGCAGGATGTTAACGTGGCATATTGTGGATGATTATAATAACCTACATGTGAATGTAACACGCACGCTTCACTTCACCGTGGATGACTTATGAGGCATTTTAGTTGCTACGCCCTCTTTCTGTTGTCTACCGTTACAGTGCATGCCCTCTTTATACTGCTGTAACTTTTGTGATCACCCAATATGTGCCCAGCTCCAACCTATGACCCATAACATGAGTTCAAAGCACTTTATATTGAGTCCTGCTAAATTCTACAGGCTATATAGTTCATTTCAGGCTTAGAAAAGGACCCAGAGAGACTTACTCTGACTCTGACATCTTAGAACTGATTTTAAGTAACAGATCAGTTGAAGTGGCACACTGAAATAAAGCAGTAACCAGCATACAGGCAGCGCAGCATCTTACTTTCCTCCCCCACTGAGCAGCAATGTGACAATGCAGGATTTCATGGTTCATTGAACATCACCAGGCCTGGAGGCCAACACAGTTTTATTTATATCCTTGTGATTGCAGTTGATAACAGAAGACGCTGGTGAAGTTAGTTCGGCAGAGCCCCGTCTTTTTTGATGCCAACATTGGCCTTTGGGGCAACAGAAGCATTTGGAGAGGCAGAGCTGGTGAGGACGAGCGGTGAGATTAAACACAAGTCCAAAAAAATGATTCCACGTAAAGCATACGATGTGGGCTTACACCATTTTACTTGCTTACTTAAAGTGCATGTAATTAATGGAAATATTAGAGATACAAGTCCAAAGTGCTGTTACTCAGACTATTTGTCATGAGACTTGTGAAATCTGACAAGTCATGCTTTTTATCTTGTCTTTTACTATTATTTGAAGAAGCTTAGCATTTATAAAAGATTTCATTTTTGCAAAGTCATAAAAGGGTCATTGCAGGATCGACCAGAGTTGTGCTACAAATAGTCAAAATGAAAGCAGCAGAGGCCTGGCCTTTAATCTGCACCTTGGGTCAAGATCAAAAAATGTTGGATCATGCAGTAGCCATGAACTATGAATTGTTCGTCACACCATTCCTGTTTATTTTTGTAAGAGACAAATCAGAAATTACCATGATGACATCCAGGTCATTTTAGCAACGTTTTTTTTTTCTTTTTTTTCCAAAACTCACGATGGAGAACACAGTACGCGAGATTGATCTTGATGTGTAAAATCAATTGCCTCTTTGCCTGCCAGCAAAACTGTGTTATTGGCTGTACTGTGTTGTCCTGCGGCACTGTGGGGAGGTAACTGCACTGTCAGACACAGTCACAAACATCCGTCTGATATCACCAGCACCTGCAAGGATACAATACTTTCCTGTCGATCCCATTTAAAAGTGTGTCAGTCAAAAGCGTCAACTAGAACTGTTACATTGTGGGCTGGAATCCCCAACAGGCGATAACACCGTTACCCTGAGGCAAAACACTCTGCCTTTAATTGCTCCAGTAGGAACCTATAATAGAGTTCTGAAACTTTGTTGCTAAGACACAAACCTCCACACGCTGAGATAGCTGAAATAGATGAGCTACAATGACGCTCCACTGAGGAGACTAACATGCGGATTTCCCCCAATTTGCAACATCTATGAACATAGCATTGCCTGTATATGACCAAAGTACTGCATCTATTTATATGTAGAACATCAATTTTCTTATAATAGACACTGCCATCTAAATAAAGCCCTCAGGAATGTCAGATTCCATGCTGGATAATTACAGCCATGCAAACAGTCTGCTGCTTGACTAAAAGATTTCTGTGTTTCACATTACTTTTGTGCTCAAAAGGCTATTCAACATCTATTAGATCGTTTTCCTTATCAGCACTAACCTTCTGTAGAGAATGAGAGATAATGAGAGGGGAAACCTTTCCAGGCTGACTGTGACGTCACTGCTGCAGCAGTCCCATTCTCTCCCTGCTCGATCACCCTCTCTGTCTCTCATTGCGTTTGCCCATATAGTCTTCTTTTTCCTCACATCCTCTGTCAGTCTGTTATCTCCCTTCACACCAAATCACCATTTAACGCAGGGCTCTGTCTCGCTCCAAGTCCATAGTCTTTCCCCCATGCTGCAGATTAGACCGGGAGTGCAAGTCATTGTGATGCACTGCACGTACAAGACCATAGAGGAAGGATTGGTTGTTTAATCTGCCCTAATAGGGCGGTTCTGACTTCGTGTAGACATAATGGTCACGTTTATTAAACACTACAAATTCCACTCGAGGCCAGCAAACATGCATGAAATACTAATGAGGCTTAAATCTGAATGTGACAATATGGACTTGTGTATGGAAACGCACGGCTGTCATTATCAAAACCACCAATTTTGTCATCTGCTCACATCATTGTCATCATCATCATCATCATCGCCTTCCCCCCATAACTATTATTCCCATTTTCATCGCCACCATCAGCAACACTATCAGGCCAGCTTCTGCCATAACTCCATCTCAGTTTGAATGCAACCCATATCGGTGACAATGATGGATGCTGACATCTTTATTGTGACAGTCCCTTCAGATGCCTAGTGACCTTATGCATCTGCCCAGAAGGCATTTGGCCTTATAGCAGGGAAACTAAAGTGGATGCAGAGCCATTTATTTCCAACAGGAGAGCACTCAGTGGTTCATAGATTGAGTATTGACGAAATGGTTGTGCAGTTGCAGAATTTGTATATCAGGATAAATGGCTCACAAGCTCACCTTGGAGTTTTACTGAAACAAAATGTGTCTGTCCTGAACAATGCGGGTTGAATGACTGTTTTTTTTGCTAAATAAATCACCCTGATACTACAAGGGTAAATACAGTTCACTTTGCCACCTGTTAACTGTGTTTGTTATCATCAGTTAAAGGGGACATATTATGGCAATATCACTTTTTGAATGCTCTTTAACATATATTTGGGTGTTTGGCTTGCCTTCTGACCGCCATAATGTGAGAATTGACAATAATATCAAAATAATGTCATTCATTTTTTGAATTTGCATAATACCACCCCTACCTGTGAGTACCGGTAGAGGGGGGCTTGGCGGGGCACGCAGTGGCTCATTTGCATTTAAAGGGACAGGCACTGAAACCAGCCGTTCTGAACAGGGCTGTTTTGAGCAGATGGGAAGAGCTGTGATGTTTGATCCTTGGGGTATTTTGTTCAAAGTATGTCGCAGACATGTCTTTAAGACACCTGGGATTTATTTTAATTTGTGGAAAATGGACATAATATGTCTCCTTTAAGTCGCTTCAGTATGGGACACTCAAATCTGTACACAACATCTGAAGCTAGCTAGTAAGCACTTATCACACATCTCAGCTTATCTTATTTTAGCTTAACCTAATAGCCTAGAGCTTAGTTTATCTTATTTTAGGTAATCATAATTTATCGTAGCTTGTCTTAGTTCACCTTATCTTAGCATAAAGACTGGAAACAGGTGCAAACAGTTAGCATGACTATGTCTAAAATTAACAAAATCCATGGTCGAATTTACACAAACACAAAGAAAAATGTAAATATGAGAAGGGAGTTACAAATAGTCCAAGTCACAGAGTATGGTGAAGAATTGTCTTTCCCAGACTGAGGTGATAAAAATGATGCTAAATGTGAAACCAGCAGCCTGCTCATTTAACTTAGACCAGGAACAGGGGGACACAGACAGCCAGGCTCTGTTCAAAGCTAACCAGCAGCTGAAGCTCACTAATTAACACATTATGTCTCATTTGTTTCATCTGCACACAAACAAAAATAAAAAAAACAGCAAGAGTCACGGTGCCCAGCCGCAGTACACTCCAGTAGGTAACTGACCCCAGTGAAACCACCACTTGTGATTTTCACACTTTGTTCAGGGGGCTGTTTGGTGGAGGCAGATTTCTTTCAGCCGCATGAACTTCCCTGTTTCTAGTCTGTATGCTAAATTAAGTCCTTTTGCTAATTGCTTGATATTTTGTATACACCTGCGGTTCTGACTCCCACACACAAGCATACATAATCATAAGAGATTAAATGTGAATTTGGTGTCATTTATAAGACACAGAAAGTGACAAATCCAAAAGGACTCAATTATGAAGCCTTTGCTTCATTACTTACTTCAGTCCTCAAGTCTTCCCCCAGTACTGAATCCTGCCAAAGCCACAGAAGACACTGCAGTTTGTCTGATGGTGGCCTCATGTGCCCTAAACGTCAAGTCTAATTACAGAGGGGAATTAGAGCTGGGTCTTGCTGTGCAAAGACACACACCGTCTTATCATGAGATGATGAAAGCATTAGGTATTTAACAGGACCAGGGCCCCTGCTGAGCAAAGTTAAACTTTAATCCTTACATCCAGTGGTTTATAAATGATGCAAATTGGAGCAAACTGACAAACAGGCTGCTGTTTACCCTGTCTGGGCTTTGAATACATTCACATTAATAGGGGATATCATAAAAGTTGCAGCTTATTAAGCATAATCAACAAAAATATTCAAAATGTACATGTGTGTTGTTATACAAGCTCTCTAGCACTGTAATATCTCGCAGTATGGCCTAAATGTGCAGCATTCATTTAACTTGTGAGAAACCTGGATTTTTAAATATATGCTCACTTCCTCAGATACAAAACATCCTACCTGTAGACCATGTTGGCGCTCGGTTGGGCAGACACCGGAAAAAAGGGGTTGCGTACTTGAAGAAGCTCGTCCAAACTCTGCTGCTCTCGAGGTTTGCAGGCTTCAAAGCTTCCTGGAAGACAGCTGGTGGGGCTTGGGGGGTACACCCTGGTTCCTGCCCCCTGCCTCTGCTGGATACTGGGGCAGCGATCCAGCCTCGGCCCCCCTCTCTGCCTCGACACAGGGATCTCACTGCAGGCTGCCTTGAGATACATGTCTGGATCAACCTCGTCTCCCACAGGCTGACCGGACACTTTCTTTTGTTAGCAAATCTCTTTTAATATATTTAGTCATGCTGTGCTGAGAGGATCTGGCCTAAAAACATCTCCATGTAAGTGCAATGCAATGCAGGTCACGTGGGACCACAGAGGATATCCGAGTTTGTTTGCTGAAGAGATTTTGCCATGCCCAGGGCCAACAGGGTGATTCAGAGTAATGACACTATTTCCATAGATATATCAAACAAAGTGCACATGTGCTTGGATGCAGCCAGGGCAACTGGACGAATGGACACACACATAAATAAAATCAACACACTAACCGTAGCAAAGGAGATAACGGATTGGCAGCCAGGAACATAATTGAGTGCCATACCTGTGATGTCAACCTTATTTTTAGATGATTGACAAATTAAAAAACAAAAGACAGCTTTTGTTTTAGCTCCTAGTGGTTACAGCGAGAGAAGCCTGCTTGTCTGCGACTGAAGCAAGCTGAACAAAGCCAGGGGGATATTTCTGTCTACTTGTCAGAAATATCATCTTGATGCATCTGGTGCATGTACAGCCAATCCAGCAGGGAGAAATAAATGTGAGCCATCTAGTCTACGAACTCTTCCCTTAGGCAAGTGATTAAATGTTGACAACAAGTTATGTAAACAAGGTGTTTATATATCAGTTCACATATAAAGAAGGATTTTAATACACAATGCCATCAAGGAAAGGCCGTTGCTATTAATGTGACAACGAGCCAGTGAAGTGGATGTTAACCAACTCGACAACAGTTTGTCTACTTGTGCACTTGTCACTATTGCCTGGCTTTCACTATGTGCATTGAAGTCAGGCTGTGTCTCGTTTGAATAAAGAAGTGAAATCGTCCTCTTATGAATGAAAAAACTGAATTTGTAAGTAGGCCTAAAAAAAAAAATAAAAAATAAATAATCAACCCGAGGTAAACATATTGTGCCAATTTGTGTCATGCCATTGCCACCGGTGGCGACCATGGCAGCTATTTAATAAAAGGCATAAAGTCTTGTTAATCTTCAATCTTCCTATCACACCTATATGTTGTAAAAGTCTTAAAAGGCTTCGAAGACAGGAAGCTTTGGGCCTCTTGGGATAAAATCACCACATAACATATAGCAATTAGCAAAACTTGTGTGTGCACCATCATCACTGATAAAAATTACAGTGATGAATTATAATCTTGGTCAGCTCCTTTGCAAATAGAATCAAAAATACTTTTACCTTAAGTGCACTGATGTTTGTTTGTATCATACATTCTTGACAAGGTTGTCTGCTGGTTATTGATACTGTAAAAGTTTAGTTTTTTTAGCTTGTGATTTAATTATCCCAAAACATAAATATATTAGTATAAAAAGCACACACATACATGATATTGAAAGTGAAGGAACATGCAGCTTCTTTCTTTGTTCGTTGTACCTGGCTGCCCTCTTGTGGACAGAAATGATATGAACACCAAGTACAAAGTTACACTTGGTACACGCACATAATACATGCTTTCAAGCTTTTCTTGAGACAACACACACACCAACTAAACTGGAATTTCCGTCGTTCTTTCAAAGGCCTAATCGTATAACTGAAAACAGAGATAAGATGGTGGATGAACGTGGGGGAGCTGAGAGCACCTCTGTGTGTGTCTGTTGCGTCCTCCCACTCAGCGTTCAGTGTGAGAGGCAGACGCAGAGCATTTAGTCTATTTCAGTCCCTGTATATGTGAGGTCTTTTCTTCACTCTTGAATAATGACTCATCGAAGCCTGTGCACAATCTGACTCCTGCAGACGGCAAGGCAACACTGCTAGAAAAAGTAGACCCTCACAATGGCACAGCATTGCGGTCAATGCCTTGACTTGTTCTCACAGATCAGCACTATTAAACTTTGCCATTTATTTTCAGCAAGCATTACTCAGCAGCCTTGTACTTTCTTATCTTCCTTGCACTGTCTGACTTTGCTCTCTGTTGATTTTTGTTCAGCTCTGCCCTCACAGTATCACAAAACAGCATTAAATTGCTTCAATTGCAAAGATTTGAAATAATATTGTCTCCATATTAGTTTTTGTAAGTGGTCATAAGTTAGGAGAAATAGGATTACGAGAGGGAAAAAAGTATTCCTCGTGGCAAAAGGAGCAGGTTTTCATTTTCTGATAAATGCTGGGGTTTGGAAACATAATTTCAGTCATGTTTTAGTTTTTGACAGGGCCCAAAAATGCAGACTCCCAAAAAACAGATATGAGGAACAAAAATATTTGATCAAACTTACAGAAGAACCACGGCGGCATGCAGAGGAACCCACTGGCACATATGGACAAGTCATACAACACAGAGGTTAGATGGGAAAACAGAGGTTAAATACACGGAGGGCACAAGGAGAAACGAGGCACAGGTGGGGAAATCAACACAGGTGAAAGACATTAGGTGTCACAGCAGGGCGCACACAGGAAGACAGGACACTGACTTCAAAATAAAACAGGAACTAAAGGGACAAGAGACACAAACCATGACATGTGCATTTGTGGAATGAGCAGCACAGCTAACTGTTTGGGTAGTGCCCTAAAAAAAAGTGCCAGGACAGGAACCTCAGTAGTGTGCAGAAGATCCATATGCATATTATATATTATATATTTTTCCTTATTACCAGGAGTGGACTGGGACAATAATTCAGGCTGGGAATCTGATAACATCCCAGGCCACCATCAGCCGATTCATGCAAACCACCAAGACTGAGTTGCGTTGGGCAGCTACTGATGTTACAGTGCAAAATAATAAAGCAAAGGCTGCACTTTCAATGCACGCTGTCCTCACTTTCTTGACACGTCAACTGAATTACATGTGCCCACACACACCTTTTTCTGTGTCTTTTCCCTACAAAATAAATGTTTCTGTTATGCTGCAACAATCTGTACTCAGATCACATCAACTGAAATTATGTTTACCTGCATTGTGCAGATAAACATAATTTCTATTCTTTTTCATTTACTACTACACTTTTAATGTACAGGCTGCAGATTTAACAGTGTAGTAAATGAAATAATAAAAAAGGTTACACCACCATTCACATAAACTTCAGACCAATTCAATTTTTAATGTAGAGGGTAACAGACTAGTTATAAATTTGACCACTGTGTGTGATAGAAAATACAAAAAAATGGGACTATCAGCTTCCACAAAGTGGAACTAACCTCCTCATTGGTCATGCTGGTTCACCACCAGTGTGTCTTACCCTTACTGACAAACATGTCAGTTATTTAGCAGCACTTCGCTGCATCTGGGGCCAATGCTTTTCACGTTTTAAGCCTCTCCCTGTCTGCTCCACCTTTCCTCTTCGGCTGTCGCTCTTGCTCCATTTTCCAAGCATGTAGTCCTACTACAGGTGCGGGAGGAGGGAGGAGGGAGGGAGGCAGGCGCCCAACGTGGTGTGTGTGTCTTTGCTTGCAGTGCTGTTGTGACAGCGAGCTTCAGAATGTGAGAGCAGGGTGTGTGTGTGTGTGAGTGTGTCTGTCTTTTCCCCATTGTTTCTGCTCAGTCTGTGTGAGCTTCAGAGAGGTGGATAGCCTAATGAGCCGCACGACGGATTGTTTATTTAAAGATCATGCGCGACCCGAATGGAGTCAGTTTGTCCCGACTCTTAGCAATCCATCGCCAAGCAGGTCAGACTGGAGGCCAAGGCCGCTGCTTATTACTGTGGAAGAGTGCAATCATCCATTCCACCAGGCAACTCAGAACAAGTGAACACCAACAGGAGAATATTGCCGGCGATTTTGGCACATATACATAT
>OMNW01035963.1:7365-34029 GCA_900303245.1 Selene dorsalis
GAGAGATGGGAGAGAAGAGGAGTTCGCGCACTAAGTTGCATGTTTTTGCTCTGGTGTCTTGTGTCACTCTTTCTCTAAGGGTGGGAGGGTGTGTGTGTGTGTGTGTTGGAGGGAGGGGGGCACATTGAAGTCACATGGTGGAGCTTGATCTGTTACATAAACACAGACTTCCAGAGCCCCCAGTCTGCTCGCATCAACTTTGTTCAGTAAATACATGTGGATAAAACTCTTGTGATGACATTGGTGGCGGCCAAGGAGAGTTGTCGAGATGCTCGCTCCGCCATGTTGCATCACTACAACATTCGGCTATGCTGTAAACCCTCACAGCTCCCAGTGACCTCTCAAAGGTGAAGCTGTCTGGGACTAAAACATTATATTTCTGCAATGGCAGCACGCATGAGGACGTAGTTTATACATTTATGAAATGGTTCATACAGTGAGTGTGCATTTGAATCATATAAATGTTGTGTATTTCATTTTAGATTTTAAGCAGTGTGTGTGTTCATTTGTCAGCTGGGATTTCATATCCCACGGATGGTACCACAATTGAAAAAAAAAAAGAATGACATTTTACATTTCACACTTACACTAAATATAACTTTAATGTAATGAATATTAAACATTTCTCATTTGACTGTCACAGGGTGCCAGTCCTTGTAACAAGAGAAATGTCAAGCAATGTCTCAGAGCTGAATACTGTAACATTTTCCTGGCTCTGGGCAGTTCAATCAATATTTATCAACATGAACTACAGTTTCCCAAAGCTAGAATAGCCTGGATTGTCCGAGGACATGGGGACATCATATGAAGCGCGAGACAGTCATCGGTTTGACTCCATGAGTTTGAGCACTTTTGTTTTTCCTTTTAGATAACTGAGCAATTCAGATATTCGAAAGCCGTCTCACAGAAAAAAAAATACTTGTTAGAAAAGAGCTATGACGTCATAATGCATGTGGTGTTAGCACATAAATTCTACTGAAAGTTCAATGTAGAGTTATTTATTACAGGTAATTATGAGATCTGAATGTTTCATATATCTGTTTTGTTTAATAATGAGAATGTTAAAGAATAATATTCAGGAGAAATCTCTATTTAGATGATGTTAAACTATTCTTAAAAGACATGTGTCCATCAGTGTTAATTAAACAACAATGGGCGGTTGTACCAACTGTCGAGGAACACAAACTCTAATTGACACTGAATCTAAAATCAAACACAAAAGCACTTTTATCAGCCGTCTTCACTGGACCATCTGTGTCTCTTGGATGATGGGAAGATTTTAGGAGGAGGACGAGTGAGCGCAACTTAAAAACACGTGCTCATCTGTCCCTTAGGGACAGCACATGTCCAAACCCCAAATGCTCTAGTCATTCCAGCAGCATCCCCTGTCTTCTTTTCCTCAGTGCCTCACCAGGGGTGCTTGCTACGCCACATCTCCTCAGTCAGATGGAGAGGGGAGCCTTGAAGGCGAGGCCTCTGGAGCATGGGTCCTGCAGGCCCAGATGGCTAGCTCTCAGAGCTTTCTTTAGACCACAAACTACTTCCACAGAATGAGTTCTAAATGCTGAGACTAATTATGTTCTTACACCATCTTATCCCTTTTTGATGTGTTTTGCTGCAGTTGTTTTGCTCTCTGGCAGCTGAAAATATTCCTGCAATCTATTTGAAATAGTAACTGAGTTGAAACAGTGATCTGATTGATGGCAGCCCCACTGATGTTGTTGAACGTTATTCTTTACTTAATAGCAGCATACAGATAATTAAGGGTTATTGAGAGGCCTTGTGAAAGTAGCATTATATTAATATGGTCACTGTGAAAATGAGCAGACACATTTCATTAATGTAATCCAGACACAAGCCCGTTTATCTGTCCTCTATTAAAAGTAGTTGAGTTTAGATCTCTTCCTAAACTTGACAGGGGACCTGGCACATGGAATAAAGAGATGGGGAAATTCCTTTCCGATTGTAATCCTGGATGAATCACCTTCTCGTCTGTGCTTCGTCGTGTCATATCGGAGAAAAAAAATGCAATGACATGTGTGTGTGTGAGAAAGAGAAAGGGAGACTTCCATGTACATTTATGCTCTCGCCATCAAGTGAAAAAATCCATCACATTCCTTAAGTAACAACATGTGCTACTGCGCCAACAGGCCAAAGTGAAAGCTTCAAGCATAAACATCAAGTCGGAAAAGACACCGAGCGGTGGAGCCGAGTGTGACCTGTCCACTGCTCTGTTATCTGGCCATCTGCCTGGATGGAAAATGTAAATATTATGACACTTGATATGACCGAGCATACCTGCTGGATACATTCTTGCGGATCTGCACTGAGGCAAGGTGGTTTATGTCTCTGTGACACTTCTGTCCTCAAACTCCCTGTCTTTGTCCCCTCCAAAAGATCTTATTTTTCAGAACTGTCACCCACTGCACACCGTTATGTAACTCATAATGTAGATGTTGATAATCTCCATGTATGCATGTGTGTGGATTTTACAAATGTGTGTGTGAAGCATTAAAACAACTCTTTATATCACCATTGTCCTCAGAGTGAGCCACGGCCGGTGCTGTTTAAATGGTTGGGGGACATTAACCTGCAAGAGACTGAGATACATAGATAGTCTGAGACAGAGGGAGAGAGAGGGGAAGAGAGAGAGAGAGAGAGAGAGAGAGAGAGAGAGAGAGAGAGTGAGAGTGAGAGAGAGAGAGACTCTCATCAGCTGTGTTGCAAATGTTGTATATGAGTGTTGGGGGGGGGGTTGACTGTGTTGCGATTAACACGCTTGCTCAGCTGGGTGCTCATTTCAGTGTGCAGTACGGTATCCTCAAGTCTGAACCCTTGGATGAGGGTCACTTGCCAGAGGAGGATTTTTTTTCTGCCTCCCTGTTTTTTATACTTCCTTCTTGGGCAGAAGGCTGGTGTAATAGAAACCAGACACAAGCCAGAATGAGGCACTCACAGCGAGGAGAACTCACTTCTTCACACAGTGAGAAAACAGGATAAATATAAAACAGGACGCATAGAAAGTCTGTTTGTCAGTATTTCTTCAATTTTTTCTTTCTTTTTTTTTTTTTTTTTTGTCCTGCAATTTTGGAAGTTGTCGATAAGTTGGAAAAGGCCAGGACATTAGGATGGAGTGGGAACTGAATGGATCAGGCTGTTGAGAGGAAAGCTAGAGAGGGCAGAGGAGACCTTCAGGATGGGAAATGCATGTACGACTTCACCAGGTGGGTTGTTGCACTCATTGCCTCATGTGATGGTTTCTGTTCTGCTATCCTGTCATAACACTGTGGATGCACATTTGTATCAATCAAGCTGTGAACTGTTTGTGTGGTCCAATGTCTGAATTAATCAAGATTGTTTCTTTCATGTATCAAAATCTAACTTTAAAGGTAAAGCAAATAAAACAATGGAATTGCAGGCAATCCAAAAAAATGATGCAAGTGTATAATATAAACTACCTTAGGTCTCCACCTGCATTCATGATTAGATATCTGATATCTGTTTTTCAACTGCACAAACTTATATTATAGCTAAAATGTTATTTCTCTCGTCAACAGTCTAATTATAATTACACTCGGATTTAAAAATCATAATTTTTTAAAATTGCCAATGTGTCAATATATTGCAATATTTTCTATTGTAAAATAGTGTAAATTCCTGAAAGTATAGTCTTTTATCCTTGTTTTCCCTAGTACGTTGCTCTACATGCCATCTCAAACAGACATCAAAAAATTCAAATTCAAAAAACATATTCATGATTTAAATGCATGATTCTAAACCTGTCTCAAACATCCAGTATGGATATTTAATAATTTAATTGTGCATACATGTACATGCTCTTAATTTTGAATGAATTTCTAAAAAGAAATGTAATCAAATATAAATCAAATGCTGCAGAGACAGATAAATCCATGCATCACTTCTGATTAGAAATCAGTCAAATATCTCAAGGTCACTTAAATGTAATATAATAGACTACAAGTTCATTCAGATTCAGTGTCAATCCTAACGTGAAGTGGAAGCGGCCCTCCTGTCGTGTCATCCTGGGGCAGACATGAGATGCCATCCATAGGTGCCATCTGTCTCCATGTGGCTGCACCCCTCCCCAGCGTCAGCAGTGCTGGATCTGGAGGGGAGGCCTCGTGGCAGGAGCAACAAGCCTCTCCTGTTCACTCAGATGGCGGGGGAGATGGCACATCCCACGCCAGGGAGCACAGTGCAGCAGTCATGAGATCAACGTGAACTCTGCAGATCTGCCCCATGAATGAAGGGACAGAAGCGCTACGCTGTCGCCTCATCCCAGCTTCATTCACCTCACAGAGTCAGCAGTGACTCTGACTGTGAGGAGAGTATGAGACTGAGGCTTCTTGTCATCTGTTTGTGTGTGTGTGTGAATGTGTGTGTGTGTGTCCCTTGGCATTAAAGGCTTAAGTGCATACATACAGTATGTTTCTGAAGTGGCAATCTGAGTGGAGCACACTTTGATACACACATTGGTATAAGAAATGGGTTTTCATACATTCAGAGTTTGTGTTTTTCATCTGTCACTATCTAGTAGTCGTCAGCGTGTTCTTGGGTCTAATCAAAACGACTGCTGTCTGTGGGTTTGTGCCTGGTTTGTAAATCGTTTTTTGAGAGTATTTTCGAAGTCTCTCTTTGCTATTTTTGCATTTTAAACCCTTTCACTAACTGTTTCAATCTGCCTAAATGGGGAATATTGGAAATGCAGCGTGGTGTGTGTTGAGATCGGGTGACTGAATGACATCACTGAACTTGCTGACATGAATCAACACAAGCCTTTGTCTTGTGTCTGGATGTGTAATCAATTGAAATGGATGTCTGCTCCACATCAAGAATTATTACTGAGTAGATGAGGACTGTTTATGTTTGAGACATCTGTAAACGATTTCTTGCTAATTGAAACAAAGACAAAAAAAAAGCACTCAAGAGATTTATATTTGCATATAAATCATTTATAAATCCTTACTTATCACAGCATGTCATGCAGTTTCTCAAAACATGGTTTTGTTGGTCTGAAAAAAATAGATGTGAAAATGTAACTTTGACCACAGGGGAATTATGATTAATTAATTTTTCATAATCTTTTGACATTGTATGGAATAAATGATGTGAACTGATAACATAACTGAGATCATTAGTCATAATAAAAAATATTATTTGTTGTTGTTACAACTGTAGGAATACAGTGACTGCAGAGTACAACAAAGTCATGTTCACTGTCAAAATCACAGTCTGATAAAAACTCATGGCTTTTTGAATGTCCCCACGCTGGTATTAATCAATTATTATTTTCTTTCTTTACAGGTTCTAGTTAAAAAGCTTGCAAGAGCAACATGAGCTGGAGCTTTCTTACTCGTCTCCTGGAAGAGATCCACAATCACTCCACGTTTGTGGGGAAAGTGTGGCTGACTGTGCTCATCATCTTCCGCATTGTGCTCACAGCAGTTGGAGGTGAGTCCATCTACTCGGACGAGCAGACCAAGTTCACCTGCAACACCAAACAGCCAGGTTGTGACAACGTATGCTACGATGCTTTTGCTCCCCTCTCGCACGTCCGTTTCTGGGTCTTCCAGATCATCATGATCTCCACTCCCTCCATCATGTATATGGGGTATGCTATTCACAAGATAGCCCGATCTTCAGAGGAGGAGCGCAGGAAACACCAAAGGCTCCGCAAGAAACATCCTCCACACACCAGGTGGAGGGAGAGCCACCATCTGGAGGAGGTCTTGGAGGAGGATGAAGATGACGATGCAGAGCCCATGATCTACGAGGATGCGCTCGAGGTGCAGGAGGTCAAGCCTGAGCAAAACAGCAGCACCGGCAAAGACCCGCCAAAACATGATGGCCGCAGAAGAATTATGCAAGAAGGATTGATGAGAATCTATGTCCTCCAGCTCATGTCACGAGCTATTTTTGAAATAGCTTTCCTGGCAGGACAATACCTCCTCTATGGTTTTCGAGTTAATCCTTCGTATGTGTGCAGCAGGCTTCCCTGTCCACACAGTGTGGACTGTTTCATCTCCAGGCCCACAGAGAAAACAATCTTCCTGCTCATCATGTATGTGGTAAGCTGTCTTTGTCTGGTGCTAAACGTGTGTGAGATGCTCCACTTGGGAATTGGCACTTTTCGGGATACACTACGGATCAAGAGGAGCCGAGGGCGGCGGACATCTTACGGCTACCCCTTCTCTCGCAACATCACAGCTTCTCCTCCAGGATACAACCTAGTGATGAAGACAGACAAACCAAGCAGGATCCCCAACAGCCTCATCACCCACGAGCAGAACATGGCAAACGTGGCCCAAGAGCAGCAGTGCACCAGCCCGGATGAGAACATCCCCTCTGATCTGGCAAGCCTGCACCGTCACCTACGGGTTGCCCAGGAGCAGCTCGATATGGCCTTTCAAACATATCAGACCAAGAACAACCAGCAAACCTCCAGAACCAGTAGTCCTGTATCTGGGGGCACTATGGCTGAGCAAAACCGAGTCAATACAGTCCAGGAGAAACAAGGAGCCAGGCCGAAATCAGCCACAGAGAAGGCTGCGACCATTGTAAAAAATGGAAAGACCTCTGTCTGGATCTAGAAATGAATCTAATTTAGTACATTAACAGTGGAAAAAAAAACATTAAAGACTCCAGGACTGCACTGTGACATAGCTGGAGGATGTGTGAGAGTATGAGATGCGACTTTGGACAATAACAACTGAGAATTTCAATCACACTGACTGAAGGAGTACAGTTAAACGTAAGCGTAGTTTTTGGGAGTAAAAAAACAAACAAACCACACAAGAAGAAATTATCAAATCCAATATCATGAATCTCCTTTGTTACTGTAGTGTGTCAGTTTGTGCTTGCCATACCTTTCAGACATGATTAACATATGCTTACTTAGATAGACATCTCTAATTCCAGCTGAAATGTCAAAGTATACACAGAGTGCTTTGAGGTGTTCATCTGATCTACCTTTGACTGCTGCTGAACTGGATTAATTTGAGGAAATTTAACTTTGAGATTATGTGATTGTACTCTAAGTCCAATTTTGAAAATGCAGTACAAAACATTGTACAAGTGCACAATGAGTCATTTCTGGTGATTGTCGTTGGAAAGATGCATGTTTATTATTTGGGGACGTATTTTTGGATGTGGCATGGATGGTTGTTGCTGGACACAGATTAAAGGTAAAGTATTTTGATGAAGGTGATGAAACAGGGCTGTGTCACTGTAAGCTGTTCTGGTAAACATCTGTTCAGTGTGATGGTCTTTGCGTGCAAAGCCTTTATCTGCGTTTTCAAAAGCCTTGCAGTGTCACAGCACATGAAGTGAAAAGAAAATCTTATTATTTTCTGAAGTAAATACTGATTTTCTGCAATCTGAAGCAGATGATGCATGCTTTTCAACTGGGAACATAAAGTAAACACTTAGGCTATAGTAGAAATCCCATCCTTTGCTATTCAATTAGTTACATCTATGCTATGTTTTGGCATGTTGTCGAGCATTTTGTTTCTCTGTCATTGAAGCAGTATGTTTCTAAAACTGGTTTAAGATTAACATTTAATCCTGCCTTTACTGTTGTCATACTTCAAAGTGCCTCGAACTTTTAAAGACTGTTCTAGTATTTTATTCATGAAGAAATAAACTTATTTCAAACCTCTGATTTCCTGCCTTTTAGTAGCTCTTGTCTGTTGTTGTAATTTGTCCTGTGAATGAAAATGGTAATCAAAGTTAAAAGCTTGCACGAAACTTCCATTACTGAGGACATGTATGTTATTATGGCAAAACACCAACAACAAAACATTCACATACTAGAAGATAAAGACATTGTTGTTGTAATAAGGCATGTATGCAAACTGTTTATTTCATGTTTGAAATGAAACATGTATCAGTTACTTCAGTTATTTTGAAGTGCATGGGGCTGTAAAGCTGTAATGAGAAGAACAGCATTTACAGTAACATGGCAGGGGCATATCATTTTTACAAGCTAAGAAATCACACGGCATTTTATTATCTTGAATATGGGGAAAATGCCATAAAAATGGGAAAATGGTACTTTTCCAGAATCAGCTAACGCAATAAATATATATATGTATATATATATGCTTTCATTAGGGTGGGTGGCTTGGGGTGCAGGCGTCAAAACATTGACTACAATCTATTAATGTTTGGATAATTAGCACCAGGTGTGGACGGGTGCCCAAAACGAACAGAGAAAGCGAACCTAGCCATTAGGTCATTGTAATTAACATCAAATCCCATCACCACTACACACAACTACAAAAGACTGTCACAAAGTCATCCCTATTTGGTTTTCAGTTTTCACTTCAAGCATCGTAAAGGTAGCTAATGAATATGTGTAGCAAAAGTCTGTATGATAATCATGTGTAGCACTTTTTATTTTCTATTTTCCGTCAGTTGTGTAAGCTACAGGGCATTTTTTTAATACGTTACCTTTTAATTTGTTACACATGTTATTCAGTGCATACAGGAGTGTGTGTGTGTTTATTTTTTGTATTGTTTCAACTGTTAATACATTTTGCGAGCAGTGCATGGTGTGTAGAGCATTTTAATACATCATAAAAAGCATACTCAACATTTTGTCATTATGATTAGCAGAAACTAGTTATTTACTGACCAATGCTGAATCCAATTATCAGTGCAGAAACTTGTAAAAGTTTACAATAATCTGGGAAGGGGACTTTCATGCACACCGACTGGGAAATAAGAGGTCTGACTGATTCTTTCCTCTGTAGCCTATATTTCTTGCACAAACATAACACCACCAGGTGCTTTTTGAAATCATAGTCATGGTCATAAATTCAAATATGACTGAATGTGGAAACACATTATCTTACTTACTGTAACAGCAGCCTATATATTTGATAGCTTGGATGACTCTCCAGAGCCGATGAAGTGCCAGATAAGATGGAAGTTTGACTTTTACATGCTTTTACAGTGCTTTTACAGTATTTCTACTTGTATGGAAGATCTGCAGTCTTTCACAAACACTCGTCAGCATGCAAGAAGCGAATATTATGTTTTTTGTTTTTCATTTATCCAGCTTTTATCACTGAAAATCAAACTGTGGTAGGTCCTACCTTAACCACAGGCGGCACCACTGGCATCGCACAGACGCACACGTGCTCTAATATTATCGAGAAATGCATTGTGGGATTTCAAAATGGAGCCCTCGCAGCCGTATTCACCAGTGTTGACCTGTGTTATGTAGCCGTCCACTGGCGCTATCAAACGGGTTAACCACTTCATTGTTACATCAGACACTCTCGTGTGACAGTGTACAACATGGGGGTTTTGTGCTTCGCCCGGAGAGCGCTCGCGTCCGGCTGTCTCGATGCTTACGCCGGAAAATTCACGGGTCGGTATTCGTGCGTAACGTTTTTATCCCGTGTGTCAGCTCCGACGGGGACCTGTGTCAGGAAGTACAGTCAGGACACAAGAAATGTCCCGGGACAGTTTGTGTGCTATCACCTTTCTCACCGGACCCTGCTCAAAATCCAGGGCCAGGACACGAGCCCGTTTCTTCAGGGGATTATAACCAACGACGTGGAGCTGCTGCAGGAGCCTGGACTCAGAGCCATGTACTCACACATGCTCAATGTACAAGGAAGAACTCTATATGACATCATGTTGTACAGGTACAACACACGTCGTTATAGCTTTAATGCACAAGGGTGCGGGGACTAGCTTATCTTTCTAACGCAGTTGTTTGCACCGGTTGCCCAGTGATAGTTATCATGGCCAGTGGACAGACCCCTCCCCTCCCTGTGCAAGTCACTTTCACCTCAGTAGAGCACAGTCCACGTTTTAGGTCATTCTCATGGAAAAACAGATTTTCACTTTGTCATCCTTCCTGAACTTGTCTTCTTTTCAGTTATTTGTTAATTGATTAATATCTTTGACAGTTACGTTTTTTTTTAAATTACTTATTACACTCACTTATTTCTAGATCCTGTCAATGAGCTATTGCATTATGCCTCAAAAGCAGATTTTCTCTGTGCTACAAGTGGTTGACCTGCAAAACCTGGCTGGTGTATCTTTTCCCATTTGCAGCTTTCCCATTATCAGCTTGAATAATATTTGTAAAAAATGAAGAACTCAACTTTCTGTATTTTCTTGCAGTCTGAAAGAAGCTGATGCAGGGAAAGGCGTTTTCCTGGAGTGTGACACTGCAGTAAAGGACTCAATCTTGAGACACTTGAAGGTGTACAAGCTTCGCAGAAAGGTCAACGTTGATTCCTGTCCAGACCTCACTGTATGGGCCGTGCTCCCCAGGCTCAAAAACCCAGGTCAAGAGGCCAGTAAACCTGAGCTGTCCTCCCAAGACAAAGCTCTGGTGTGGGAGGCTGATCCTCGAACTCAGGAAATGGGCTGGAGATTGGTCTTAGACAGTCAAATTAAACCCCAGGATATCATTGCATCATGTCAGAAAGGTGACACAGAGGAGTATCATAAGCATCGCTATACAATAGGTAAGAACAACTGGTAACATACAACTTGTATTAGAAGATAAATGGCAAGAGATGTATGGATTTGTATGAACTTGAGCTGTTGGAATTTTTTGACAAGTTTTGTCCGCTCCCTCTGCCGTCATTGTTGTCTAGGCCTTCCTGAGGGGGTGAAGGACCTTCCTCCTGGAGTGGCACTACCACTTGAGTCAAATCTCGTTTACATGCAGGGCATCAGCTTTAGTAAAGGCTGTTACATTGGCCAGGAGCTCACAGCCAGAACTCATCACACTGGGGTGATACGGAAGCGCCTGATGCCAGTACGCCTGTCGTCCCCGGTCCAAGACCTCAAGGAAGAAGTCACACTGCAAACGCAGTCGGGCAAGCCAGCTGGAAAGCACCGAGCAGGAGTGGGAGATCTGGGTCTGAGCCTAATCCGCATGGCTCATGCCAAAGAGGTGTTGACGCTCAAATCTTCCGACGACACAGCAGTGACACTTGAGGTCTCTGTGCCAGACTGGTGGCCTGATTCGAACACAGACTGAAGAGTATGTCTTATATCCCCCTAAAATGTGACATACATTACATTTGACAGAGACCCCTCAAGTACAGTGTGTTACAGTGTCATTGCTTAGCAGCTGTGTGCCACTAACTCACAATTGTATTTTTTTGCAGTAAAACCTATTTTACAGTGATGTTTCCCAAATTGTAAAGTATTATTTTCCACAGATTTATGCTATTTATCGAATCTATTGCAGCACTTGAATCAACATATGCCAACTGTGGTATTTGTGGTTGTTAAATAAATATGCACAAAGGCAAAACAAAAACTCAGTCAACTGTGTGTTGTTTTTTTTAATTTATTTATCGATTTTATCTTTCAGTGCAAAAACCAATTCCAAACATTCACAAGCAACATTTGAGATAACAATTCATCTCAAACCAAAGGTGCAGTAACACCTCTATCATCATCATTTTCACACAGTACAAACTGGCACTTGTCATTCAAGCTACATCCACATTTTTCTGACATTAATGCATTTAGATACCACTGAACATCCTACTCCTGGTAAAGGAGGTGCTGCCCTCTTGTGGATTGTATGGTGTCCCGAATTTGCTGTAACATGGTATCTGGCTGCAGGGTCAGTGCTGAATGATCGAGCCGCTTAAAGTCTTCATTGCAGAGTAAGCATTCAATGATGTGAGCCACTCTCTGTAGGTCAAAGGCAGCATGGTAAGGTCCGAGTGTGGTGATGATCTCTGAGAGATGTCGTGGATAATCTGAGGAATCCCCAGTGGAGCAAGCATTCAGGAAAGCCATTCGGTTGTCTGCGATGATTTTCAGGAACGAGGCAAATTCGCCATAATCGATACCCGAGCAGGCCTTCATAATGACCTGAAAAATAACACACAGACACCAGTTATCTCACACAGTCGTTTTTATATTGTATAGATTCGGTGCAGCGGCATCAATCTTATCTGCAAAGTACCTGGCAGTGCTGATGCCAGGAATCCATTGTATTTCTCCACTCGTCTATCTCTTTTTGAACAGATGAAAGCTCATTCTGAAGGAACTGCCACATGATGTCGATGTTACAGCCATTCAACCAGTTGTGATTAATTGAGATGGTGTCCTCCTATAACAAAAACAAGTCATCATCATAAACTGCTGACAACGATAAAAGTTTTTATACATTTATAATAAAGACAATGACAATGTCTGTGTCATCATACAGAAAATCATGATATGTGAGGATATCTTCTAGCTCTACTTCCCAGATATCATTACCTCTACAGTCCTTACCAGATTATAAACCTGATGGTGCCAGCCACTTGGCACAAAAATTATTTCACCCGCCTCTTGAATAATCTCAAGAGGCTGACAGGCTTCTTCGGAGTGGGGGAAAAGGCCTTTGTCTTGAAGTTCAGATGATGTCACATCATAAGGCAGGTTGCCGTGAGTGTCACGCAAAAACTCCTCCTGACCTGGGGGATATAGCAGCCATTTCTTCCTACCACAGATATTTGCTGACCAACTGTAGGAGCGGAAAACATCGGCGTGGAACGGAGTCCTGGTGATGAGAAAGTTAGTGTGATTGTGTGAAAACAAAAAGTGCAATATGATCTGGGTTTTGCCAATATTACTGTTCAAAGTTTCATACCATGAACCTTTAGGTCCCATGTAGACAAACCGGTAGTCATCCACTTCAAGTGTATCCCAGTATTCATTAAGCCAGTCAGAAGAGAAGAAGACAGGTGTGGTGTAAACATTGTGTTCTGGAAAGTCCCTGTAGAATAACAACAGTGATTTGTTACATATATTGCTCATAATTGCACACAAAAGAAAAAAATCTGCATTAAATTCACACCTCGCCATGTGCCAGTCTTTCAAATAGAGACATCCTTTAGGTGAGGAGTGGCCATTCTGGATATATTCCTTCCAGTAGTGTATAAATTCTTTGAAAGGCATAACTTGTTTAGGGTTTGCATTGTACTCCTTTGCGTTGCAGTTTGCAACAGGGACAGGAGTCTCGTCTGTGACAGAGAGCAAATACATTATCTTCCATTTCACCAGTCATTGCAACAGCAGCAGAATGATACATATTAGTTAATACATTGGTAATAAGCTTATTTACCAAACTCTTGCAGCAGTTTCTGGAAATTAGGCTTCCCCTCCTCGGTCACCCACTGTTTTCTACACTTCCACTTCTCTGTGAACCGTTTTGAAAACATGCATGGGTGATTGGGCAGCAGATATTTCTTGAAAAACTTGGAGTAGCTCAGCTCCCTGTCGATGTAATCTACAAAATGTGACGACCAAAATTGCTCATAGGACTGTCTGGGTATTTTGACCAGGCTGCAGCAGTTACGGTACGCCTCCCTGTCCATGATGGTAAACAACAGCTCGGCTAGCCAGTTAGCAAGCTTAGCTGTCCCTGTTTGGGCAGCAAGAACCGGAAAGGAGAAGCTAGCTACGTCTTTTCGGTTTTCCCGGTTTAAAACCTGGTTAGTTTAGAAAACTTACATTTTGCTAAAACGCATTATTTTCCTATTTTCGCTGCACATGACTCCATCTTTAAGATTGCACGGTACGGCTCACGAACGGCGCACATTTAAAACCGTTGCTGTTTATCGGTTGTTACAATTACATACATCAACGATGTAGTTTATTTAACGATAACACTTAATGAAATCTTGGCTAATTCAGAAACCGCCCTTGTCGCTAACAACATATTTTCCCAAAGCCTTGCCCCAGTAACCTTTTTCTGACAGCTACTACGGCGTTTTCCAGTCGGACAGTAAACACGGTCGTGCTCGTGTGTGACATCACTTCCGTAATAAACATCGACGTCCTCAGTGAGAAGACTGTGGGGTAACGTAATGCTCAACCCAGCAAGGTAATGTCGACTAATGTGGTTTGGGATGGATATAATCCACCAGGAGGAAGTAACAAATGCTAAAAGGGTTTATGACATTATAATGACGCACTCGTAATGCGGTCAGTTGGATAGAAAACTGAAGCTGCCAGTGTGAACGCCTCAGATGAGCTCATCTTCTGCCTCAATCCCTTATTATACTCTCTCTGAAGAAAGTATGTTCACCATTAAGGCAGACTGAACCGTCAGTACTGTGTCCTTATGATGTAATTGAGGATTTAAACTGGATTAGTGTATGATATGGTTGTCATACTGAACCTTATTTGTCCCTCTTCCAGGTGATTTGGTGCACCTCCTTCCAAAATGAGCCGGGACGTTCCTATCCACAGCTGGCCCGGCTCCTATTACATCAACAGTGAGAAGCGGTGGGAAAATGGCACCCTGTCCCTCACCAGGACCACGGTGCGCTTCGTCTCTAACCAAAGCAAAGAGAGTCTGGCCAGTTTCCGCCTCTCCCGTATCATGGAGATCAAGATGGAGTCCTCCAGTTTCATCTTTAGCACTCTCACGGTGCTTGAAGAGGGCAACGTGAAACACTGGTTTGGCTCTCTTAAGCCCAACAGGGTGGTGGTTTATAACGTGATCGAACATTTCTGGAGAGAACGCCTCCTGTCCCCTGGTTCAGAGCCCCGTGGGGCTGAGTCTCAGCCCTCTAAAGGCAGAGAGCTGATCAACCTGGTGGCAGGGGCCCAGAGAAGACTGGAGGACACGGGCAGAGTCCTTAGCCACCAAGGAGAGCAGTTTGATAACATGATGCAGGGACTGGAGAAGATTGACTCTGACCTGGGAGTTGCCGATAAGTAATTATCTATATATTTCATGGTTTATTCAAAAGTCTTATCCTCTGTGTAGCTACAATATAAACAGCCTAAATTACAAATGACAAAGAGCCACAAATTCTCATGCTACATGTCTACTTTGTTGCAGACTTCTGTCAGAGCTGGAGTCTCCTTCATGGTGGCCTTTTGGTAAACTCCCTTGGAAAACCCAACAGGATGCCAAGGCTGAGGATGCTGCAAGAGCTGCAGCCGCCGCTGCTGCCGCTGCCTCAGCTAGCAGGGGCTCTGGTAGAAATAAGGTTATCACAAGCATCCCAGCTGTAGTGTCCAAAGGCGGAGATTCAGATTTGAAACCAGGATGCTTGTTGGTGCTGGTGTCGTCCTTGGAGGTGCGAGACACAAATTGCCAGCTGCTTCACCGCTTTGAACGGAGTGAAATAGACGAAATCAGGGTGCAGAGTCCTTATGAGATCGCTGTTAGACAGCGGTTTATTGGGAAGCCAGATATATGCTACAGGCTCCTGTCTGCCAAGATGCCAGAGGCCTTGTCAGTGTTAGAGATGCAGTACAAAAAGAAGGTGGAGTTCACAGCCGAATACACTACTTTCAAGGCGACTCCACTTTCATCTCCATGTGACTCGGAGGGGACAACATGGAACGAAGGTAAGGAACAGGACACATTTTTATTTCACTGGTTTTTCATGCCTAGAAAAAATTTGACCACTGAGTGGCAGCAGAGCTCTATGTTTCCACCTCTGTATATTTTAACTGGGTAGCCACATGTGAAAACACTTCATCCTCATGACAGTTGGACATGGTTATTGGTGTCTCATCTTGACAGAAACGTATTTTGATGAGTCACTTCGCCCCGATTGCCTCAGTTGCTGTGCTGTGGAGTTTACTGTCTGGTTTCCTCATAAACAACATTTGCACTTTTTCACCATCTCCACCCATGGAGTCAGGTTTGTTGCAGACATGCCAAGAAACAGAGCTCCCACTGGAGGTCCCAGCAGGAGAGCTGTCCCAGTTGCAGGTGCATGTCCTCCAACCATCTGTCAGTCAGGCTGAGGCCCAGGAACTTAAGCAGGTGAGGTCCAGTTGGACTCCCATTGCCTGTGTGACTGTATAACTTGCACTATTGCATTTATATTTTTCATATTTATATATACAAGGTAGGTAAAACAAATCTCATGTCTGTGTGTACGGGCAGCAGATTGCCTTGGCAGCTGTTATAGTAACATGTATTTTGATAGTTCCATTCCAAGCCACAATTCATCATAATGATTTTTATTTTTTATCCTGTGTGTTTAAAATGTTATTTGGTGAGACCACAAACCAAAGTCCATCCTGGTTTTAAGAGAGGAAAAGAAACATGGTCAGTCATTTGGTCAGACTGTACAACATCTTTCCATTCAGAACCTCGCAACACTGAGAACTGTTACAGATATGGTCTGCGGTGGCAAGACTTACACGGTGACGCAAATTCAGACCTATGATTCAGACAATTTTTCTGTGTGTGTGAGAGAGACGTACTATTGCAGGTTTGTTAGAATAAGATATTCAATGTGAAATCTTCAGCAGGCTACTTTAGCTTTTTGTATACTGTATTAAGATATATGCCATATCATATTTAGGTAAATGAATGACTGCATTAGCTATGGTTTTGATACCTGTTGCCAAGATTATGAACAGTCCCCGCAAGCTTTGCTGCGAGCCTGGTCCAAACTGGGCTTTTAGGCAGAGAAACTGAAAAATGTCAATGACCCAAAATGACCCAAGATGTTTTAATATAATTGTAGATGAAAACACATCGCTGTAAAGTTTCCCCAAATTTTTCTCATGATGATGAGCTGAGCAGGACATTAAAAATAAACTAATCGGTTCTATGCAATGGAATATGTAACACTAAAATTGTTTTTAAGCAACCTTGTACCTATCATTGACATTCCATAATACCATTTCTTGTTGATTGTTGTCATATATATTGACATGTACATGGACACCAACACTGGCTGAAATATTGACCCAGTCATCTTATCAGTGATACAGTCAGCACTTTAATAAGTGAGATATCAAAGCAACATGATGCACTTGTTCCCACATTGCGGGATCATTGGTTAAGGAAACTGCAGAATTGCACAATACATAGGAGTATTAGTAAAAGCATGCTGCATTATTTTATCCATGCACTGCATGAAACATATCTCAAATCAGGCACTATTAGGACTTTATACCTAATATTTAGTTAATTATTGTACGTAATAGCAATCCACACTGGTTTACTGTGGTTTTTGTCCGTACAATCATTTTTCAAACAAATCTATCATAGCAGTAACAATACTCTGCCACTCATTGAGCTTGGCTTGTCTATTGTGTCTATAACCTATATTGTTGATAATGTTGACAATGGCTCAGACTTCAAAGACTGCAAAATTTTTAGTTAATACCACGCTTCTGCACACACCCTACTCTTAATGTAATTCATGTCAAGATTAGAATCTCCAATGGTGCAACTTCTGCGGAGTTTAATGTCCTGTCCTGAGTGCTTTAGCAAATATTCTCCTTTTGTTCAAGCATTTTTATGCAATTGTTATTGTTTGAGGTTGGAAATTCCAACTTGTTAAGAGTACAAACTGGTTCACTCATAAGAGTGATAAAGCATTTTGGATATGGTGTACTTTATGTCCATTAGCACAGTCCTGAAATTACCCCACTAACACCCTTGACGGTAGGAATTTTAGCTCATATATTTTTCTAATAGTTGTAGCCTAAATGTTTAATTTTGGGGGTTTCTGCATGACTTAAGTCCTCTAGCCAGTGTATAAGCAGCAGCTAAAAATATTCATTCTCTCAGTTTTTCTATGACACACCAAAAGTCTTGTGAATGTTAACTGCAAGGTGTGATTCAGTTATGTTCTCCCAGCTGAAATTGTAAAGTCATAGACCTGCGTGAGTGAATACAGTTGTTCCTCAGTGTGTATTGACATACTATCTGTTTTTTAAAACTGCTGTCTGGACCTGTTTCAGTGCTCAGTTGCAATGTCCGCATATAACGTCCAGTGAAAACTGACATAATGTCAGTGGGTGTGCAAGTGTGTGTGTGTGAGAGAGCATATGTAGCATAACATAATATTAGTTTAGAAACCATGGTGGTGGGGTTTGGAGTGAGTGTTTATTAGGTTTTGCTTGGCACATCACAGCATATTTAAGTTGTTCCATCAACCATAACATACACAGTTGTTGGACCATAGAGATGTAGTTGCAGAATTCCTTAAACCCAGTGAAAGCAGAAAACAAACGGTATTGTATGATATCAGTGATCCCAGGAGACAAGCCACAGCTTGCCTCTGAATATACTCTCAACTTTCATATGCTACATAATGTGAAATATTATTATATCCACATGAGTAGCAGTGTGAAGAGAAGAGAAAAAAACAAAAAAAAATTAAATGTAACTCTCACTCTCATCTACCTCTGTGTCACTAACACACTCACTTACTAACTCCCTGACCTCGTCTTTACACCTCCCTACATATGGTCCACATGTTTCACTCACCAAATTTGTGTAGGTTTTAATATTGGGTCCTCATTTATTTGTGTCTTTCTCCGTAGTTGTTCGTGTTCACTGGGGGCTGGTGTGTAATTACATAAACAAACAAGTGTGTGGGTCATCACAAGCGTGTACTTATTTGGTTGTGTGTATCTCTGTGCAGATGCTGATGCAGCTGAAGAACCTTGCCCTGGAGGCAGAGACGGAACTGGAACGACACGATGAAGTTCTGGATGTGCTGACCAGCTCCACAGACAGAGCCACCATGCACATAGAGAAGCACACCTGCCGTATGAAAAAACTGCTGTAGCTCTGATGCTCCAGCTGATGCACGTGGTCACCAACCCTGCCCGAACCAGTGCGACTGTAAATGGGCCCGATCCCCGATCATGTGTCCCGTCCCCTGGCCTGGCCCTGACCTAATGAGTGCGAGTGATCTTTAGAAGTGCAACAGTGTTCACTGAACACTGAAGATGATCACCAACCTCCCTGAAATTTGCACACCAGTTATTATGACTTTAAATAAGAGATATGGGTCTTTGTTTTACAGAAATTAACTAATTGATGGGCTTTGTGGGCTCATACTTGTATGTCTCTTCAATGCAAATACAACATGTTCTTTTTATTTATTAATAATTTTTATGTCATTGTTTTGGGTGATTTCTAATATGTGCCTAAGATAAATTAGCCATCTTTTTGAAAAGTAGAGTCTTTTGCTTTGATCGCTTGGAATCTGCAACGATATTATAATCCTCAGTGCATGTCATATCCTCCCAGTGAACTTGGCAGGTTAAAAAAAAAAAAAATAAGCCAATGCGGCTGTATATCAATGAAAATGCACAACAGTTTATACCCTCCCCTGCCCTAGTTGGGGATGATAATGACAACAGTGAAGGCCAAAACTGAAGTCAAAAAGCAAAAACAAGTTGCATGTTGTTTCCATAGGTGTTATTTACAAGACAGAGAAAAGATTTAATTAAAAAACAAAAAGATTTGAATTCAATATAAGTGATTGGCAACAGATCTGATTCTAATATCATCAGAGTAATGTCTGTGGTTCTAATAATGTTTCCTTCCTTTTTATAATCACTACTGTCCAGATTTTGTGCTTCTCAGGTCCGAGGTTCCACTCATCCTCTCTGTACACGGTTTCCCTGTGGTTTAATGTTGCATGTCTCTATTTTGCCTACTACTGCATCAACGTCTCATCTTAATCGATAAATAGCAGAAGATTGTAAATGTGCAACCACCTTCTGGGACTATAGGAAACAGAACAGAAAACACTCCCTCTCTGTTTTTAAATATTATACACAAAATACTCCCCATGTCTTACTCTGTATGACATGCTCTATATTATCTGTAAAGAACTGACATGTATTGTAATTCTGTAATTTCGTGGTCTGTTATCACTGTGAACTTGTAATTAGCGGTTAGTTTAACTTGAAATGTCTGTACTATGTTTTGCAAGATGGTACTTGTTCTATGTAGATGCTTCTTTTTGCTGAAGATGCCAAATTAGTTTGACACTCAACAAAACTCAATGATTAGCTCTAGATACAATGGAAAAGTTCTCCTGCATCCCTCTTACAGAATAGCACAGAAGGCATTGTAAGTATTTGGAATTAATTACTTTCTATCAGCAAGGAAGTCATCACAGATAAGTCTGTAAGAGCTTTTAATTTGCAATAAAATGAAGTCTGAACTTGTCATACTTCAGTATTCATGTTTTTTTATATATATATATACTTTTTTATATGAATAACTGCTAATAATTACTGTTTGTTTGAAAGGCATTGTTTCACACACCATTGTTGCTATGAGTGAGTTTAAGTGTCTTTGAGCTCCCTGTTTTGGTTGACCCAGTGCTGTTAGCAGCAGCAGCTGCTGCAGCAGTGCATACTGCCTGCACAGCACCATCAGACAAAGCTAGAGAGTAGCCCATTAACATAGTGAACAATTAACAAAAAACAACGAAAAAGAGATATTTCCACCAAGAGTTGGTGGAGTGCAAAACAGAGCTAAAATGAGAAAATATTGAACTCCAAATAAATTGTGGCTCAAAATGAATCAAGTACAATGACATATTTACAACAATAACTTCGAAACATTTTATGTTTATTGTAAAGTTTCCTCCACTGTAGAGACCACATTTTTATCTAAAAAGGTATCAGAGGAACAAGAGTTCAGAGCAGAGCACAGGCAGGTCTCACCATGGGGACTCCTGGGTCAAATCTCAGCCGGCCAGTGGGTCATCAATATATTCTGTAAGTTTTTGAAGTGTTTACTGGCTCCATCAGTGTCTTTACCTGATACTAAACGGCTCAGTCAGCGTTGTGTGTGCAACTTGTGCGGTCCCAGTCGATAAGTCCAAGGCTAAATCTCTTTCCCAGTCCAACCATAGAGCCAATACTGGTCTGGCTGAACCAAGGTGAGAAGCCTACAAGTTGCTCAAGAACTGCTCGACTCTGAACTGACTTTTCTTCTCTCGGATGTGTAAGTAACTTAATGGCTGCATATAGTTACATGTCTGTTTTCATTAATGACCAGCTGCATTGGATGCTTTTAGCTATAGAGCATATCATGGCAATGCTAACTATTGGCTAATACTTGTCGCGTCATTGTGTTTTTTCTTGAACACAAGGTGACTTCATTCAGTTGTGGCCAATTTCAACAGAGTTTCTGAGATGGAGACTTTTGTACAAGTTAGAGGGCCTGAGTATGAGTAAATCACTACCAGCATTCATCTAAAGTGCTTCTTTAATTAGGAAATAAAAAAAAACAACAATAATTTAGTAGGCTACTTTTGTTCCACAATGCATTGTAAAATATGAGCTGTTTTCACCCTCTGTTTCTTAACTGTTGCCAACTGTTGTGTTTTGGATGATAAACTGTCAGGCATATACAGTATACATAATTCACAATGTACAGGGAGTGTATGGATCTCATTAGCTGAGAATTTCTTGTGCTTGAGAACCCCAATAATATGGGTTTTTATCACCTTTTAACACCAGTTCGAGATGAGTGCCTTGGAAATATTTTTAAAGGCAAGTTTAAGGTTTTTGAACAGCCAGCTGACTGGAATCAGCAGAACACTTGAGTATAGTATCCTGGCATAAAATGACCATTAAAGCCAAAGAAACAGAATAATTTATTAACTGGAAAGCAAATTAGGTTTAGTTGTGTGGAAGAATCCAGAGTGAAATGAGCTTCCTGAATTCTAACCAGGCTTTATTCCTTCACAGAAAGTCAACAGGCAACGCCCCTCACAGCCAACTCCCGTGTGACAAACTGCAACAGAGAATATCAAAACATGTGCAAATTAGAAACGGATGTTAATTAGCGTTTCGGCTGCTGCACATGCTGTTGTGTGGAAGTGGCTCCCTCTGTATTCTCTGCTGTCAAAACATCCTGTTGGCACCACAGCTGTTGGCATCAGCTGACCACCCCTGTGGACCACTTCCACCAAGAGAGGGACTCCTCCATGTCAACAGTGGACTACATTTGATTTGGCAAGTGACTGAGCACTGAATTATGAATCAGGAAGACGCTTTACATAAACGGGGTTTGAAAGAAGACCGACAGCTTCACTCAACGGTCTGGTCCCTGTTAGCATGAACTTATCACTTCTATTAAACACAGGCCACCATGAAAGATGTGAGACTGAAAGCACAAGCACATGATAACACAAAAGGAATGTCTAATTATGACATTATGAAGACTTCCTCAGGCACAGTTGAAAAATGTTTTCACTCTGGACTGTTTATTTTTGTCGATTTGAGTGATAAACAGTGAGATTTTTTGACGTCCCAAACTCCAGAAGCACACCACATGGTTATGTGAATTCCAACCCTTAAAAAAGGTTAGGGAAATAGAGCGCACACTGGCGTGGTTTTGAAGCAGCCTTGCAATACGAGGAAGTGGTGGCGGTCTTGTCTGACCACAGATACATGAGATCCGGCTTTGCCTTCCTAACGGATGGTATGGAGACACAAGGGATTTTGCTGGCCTTGACTTCCAAGTCTGTTTACTCGATAGTTCTGTGGCGAGTGCTCTCATTCAAGGAGCGTGTCTCCATTGATGGCCAATCAATCAACTATTGCTGGGGAAAAGCAGCCCAAGACTGTGGGCTATAGGGCACACGTGGGTTGCACTGTGTTCCAGAATACAAAGCCATGTGATTTGCAATACAAATAAGGGTGTTTTTCAGCGTCTCTTTGAAACATATTTGTAAAATGAAAACATTTTGCTCCATTTTGCATCTGTTATTTGTCCCGTGTTAATAATTCAGCACTTGTCTTTCAAATTTTGGGGGGTATTTTTGATTAATTGCAGTTATAGCTCCATGAGTAATTACTGATGAGAAGAATCAAAGTATTTTAAAATTTCACTTCTATTCTAATATTATACTGTCTGAGTGTAATGGTCTGATTTTTGACTCACGTCCTGGCCGGCCTCTTAGTAGTGCAGGTGTTGCTGGGTTTCCTTTTGCTGAGGGAGTTTCTGGTTTCAGGAAATAAGGCCTGTTGGTTAATGTTAGAACTGGGAGAAAACGTTCCTGGAAGGAAGGTGCTTGACTCCAACCAGGGGGGTGTATATGTAGTCTCCAACAGAAAGTGATATGACACTCGACATCAACATCATCTTCTTGTCTCTGGCTATCAACGCAATAACATTTTCTCCTTTGCTGTAGAAAAAATACCCATCGTACTGCAGATGTTTCCTTGTGAATTTGTAAAGCTTTCCTTAATGGCATTGTAGATAAACATTTTTCTTCACATACATTGTTTGGATTCTGAGCTTTCTTCGGTTGTGTCGGACCAGAAATGTGCTCTGCATGGATGTTAATATGGTACTTTCCCAGATGCTGAGCTGCATGATGATATCATGTGCTATTGCACTTATTGTTATGTTTTCCTTGGTCTTTGAGGCGCACTTTGGTTTTCTGGCTTTTGTTTCACAAACTTTTCTCATTCCTGTGCGACAGAGTTAACAGCTAAGCAGCCAAACCAAACTTGGCTCTGGTTTTATACAGTAGTATCAGTCTCAAATCAACTCCAGGTGAAATCCCACATTACAACCCACCTGAACTCTGCTGAAGTGCTTGCCTCTCTAGCATATGAATGCTGTATTACTTGCTAACTTACTGAGTGGTGAGAAAGCAATAGTAGGGATGATCATGATAACACCTTGTAAAGAGTGTTTATAACAACTTATTCTTAAATGTTAATAGACTAAGTTATTCCTCTTACATCTGGTGTCCTCATGTAGGAATGGCTACTCACCTATACCCACCAAAGCAGGGTTGAACTATGTCATCTACTTGCCATGAAGTGGTAAATTATTCCATAAACATATGTTTTGTTAATGTGTGCTCATTGGATTCAGTAGAGGGCAGCAGTAAGTTACTCATGGTCAGTTTCAGTTCATTAACTGTAAAAAAAAAAAAAAAAATCACTGCATTATAACCTGGGCACTTGAAGTGAAGAGAGTGTTGTTGTAGTTACCTTGTGTGGGGTCAGGTAGGCTACAGTGTTGTATACTGCATATGAAGAATCTCCTGTTCTCCTGTTCACTGTAGCCAGGTCATATATTTGGTCTAGCTGTCAAAATTATATGGTTGCCCGACATGTTAATCTTTGCATATGAGAATGAACAAAGAAGCCCAGTAACAGTAACCAACAACAGAAATTTCTTTGCAGATCTTGTTTATTTTCTTTGGGAGACCTCTTCTAAAAATGCATGCCACTTTTCTGCATAAAGTGAATGGGAACACAGCAGTCCAAAGGCTGCAATTTTGGCAAGTGTGAGGAGTCCTTTTTGTGATGACTGGATTATGTATTCATTAAAACCCCATCTATACTGCTCCCCAAACAGGTTGTCAGGCCATGAGCCAGCTCACACCGCATCACTACTTTTACAAGCAGGCCCCCCAGAAACTTTCAGCGGGTCTGTTTTTAGTGGCTCTTACTGCAAATGGAAACACTTAGCTCCCACAATAAATTACCCACCCGACTGATGCCACACTGCATAGACCCCCAGCTATTCACAGACAGACTATAGATTTATATTTCAACATTAAATTCTTTTGGAATCTGCGATGTTATAGTGACTTTTGGGTCAGCTGACAAGAGGACAGGAAAAAAATTAATCACACAAAGGCCGTTGCACTTGCGTGTAGCCTGCAGGGCTGGCGGTTTGATTTAAGTTAAGGATGTGCCCCCCTCCACCATAAACCCCCACCCCTCGCCCCACCTCACCTCATGGGGTTGACATTGGGGTCATTTCAGGATAAATATAGACTTTCTTGGTTACTCATTTTCTCTGGAAAGTACATAGCCATTAGTGCAGCAGGCCAGTGATCTCAAGGGCAACACTAGTGTTCAGTCTAAACTATTGTTTATATTGCAGCTAGATGATTAAAAGAGACAACGGGGCACTGCAGGCCCTGCTGTTAAATAGAGCATCCCCAGCACAAACAGTAATGGTGCTCCTGTGAACACAGTCCAGTGGGGTCAAGTTCAGACACTGTGAAAACATACTTAAAAGCACTTGACTTAAACTTCTGTATTAAATGTCAAGGTGTGTTAGGAAATAAGAACAGCGTCTAGGACCCTTGCTAAGAGTGCCTGTGAAATAATCCTAATTATCATTCCAGCAAACTTATGTGTTTGACCACCTAGTGATGTAATTGCAGCTGACCAAATAGATTGTTGTTGAAATATTGCCCCGCTGTTATAGCTACGTTGTGACAGCGTTGTGTGTTCACCGAGGGCCGGCACAACCATAACAAACACAGCTGAATCTGGGGTTTACATTTCAGCAGGATGACGGCGCACGCAGCGTCTGGGTGGAACTTGTGAAAAGGAGCCTGGGCCGGCAGCCTCGTATGGCTCCCTGCCAGCATGGTAAGAACAGCCTTGACAGTGGGACCTGTGAAGTCATTGTCCAGATGTACCAGTTTATGAATGTAATTCAATGAATGGACATCATTGGTTATAGTTTTGCATCAACAAAGCCGAGATCATGTTTGACAAAGTAGGTGAACCCATGCCAGGACAACAGATTGGGTCAGTAATGAGGGTGTGGACCATCAAATTATTGTGACACGTTCTTTCAAGAGCTTCCAAAAGGAAGTCACTAGCCAAATACCATGGACTGTGACTTTTAAAGTCAATACAACCTCAAAGGGAAATATTAATTGTAACCATCTTTGGCCTAAGACTGGGCTTAGAAAGTGAAACTTCTGTGATGCCCTTGGCCCAGAATTTCACAGACATCTTTAGTGCAAAAACAAACAAGCTATGAAAATATTTGTATGTTGAAAGATTTTGCCACATAAATTCTTTCATTTGATTGCAGCATCTGAAGATGAAAACTTAACAACAAAAGGAAAAAAAAAAAAAGTTTTGGTTAAATGTACCCAAAGGAATGACCATAAGCTCATTCTCAAGTCTTCTCAGTCTCTATATCACTTTTCTCTTTTTGTGGGTTTATTTCCATAACTGCAAGGAATTTTTGGACAACACCTATTTTGTGGAAACTCCTTCCGCAATCCCAAATGGTTTGTCCACGTAACCTCAGGGGAGCAGCCAGCAACTATGTAATTGGAGAAGATTGAGTACACAGAGCGAGACCATAGCCTGGTGAGCTATTGAGAAGCTGAAACAAAGATTACCAGATGTTTACCCAGCCCTGCCATATGTGAGGTGGTTACTGAACTTCTGCGCGAAATGTGCGAGAGGCAGACAGAGGGAGTGTGAACCTTTGACCCAGTGTGTGTTACAGGTACAGAAAAAGCCATAATGCCGATTGACCATGAAGCCAATGCAAAAACAATGACGTGTTACCCTGTTTGGTTTTCCTCTAAAAGGAAATCTAGTGTTCCTCAGGATATCACTCAGGAATCCCCTTCAACTGATGGAAACCATGGAGCCGTCAAAACAGAGCTCTGTAATTCTACTGCCTGGTTTCAATTAAAGCATTGAATATCAAAGACAATCACTCCGATTTTAATGTGCATTTTTATGTGTTCCCAGTTTATTTTGATGGAAAATTTGTGGGTGGAGCACTTGCTAATTGGTATGGAAAACTTGCACCTGTGGTAGACCAATGTTTTTAGAGTCAGAAACAGTGAATATTTGCGTTCTTTGAAAAGGAGCCCAACTCTATCCCCAAAACAATTCCAGACTGGATCTGACGTTTGAGATTGTCTGGAATAATACAGTTACACAGTGGCTGTGAGGTTTTAAGCTTGGACTTCATAGTGTACTATGATTTGTGATTCATCACAACAATTTATAAACCATTTAACCATACACCAGGTGATACTGGCACTGAGATGTGATTCATTGTAACAGATATGGTGGTGTGTCAGAATTTAATCCCATCCTGTATTGTGTCATAGCACTAAT
>OMNW01035963.1:34119-55044 GCA_900303245.1 Selene dorsalis
TTTATGGTTTGTGGTAATGTGCAGTGAGAATGTGGCATAAATATTACATTTAAAATATAAATACTTTGCAATGGCTTTTGTCAGAGTTGAAAATACATACTTTTCGGGTTAAACGTGTGCTTTTCCAAGGTATTTTTTTGTGGTTTATTCAATTCATAAAAAGATAAATAATAATTTGTGTTTACTTCCGTGAATGAATAACCTGGAAGAGTGTTACTTCCTGTTGACCTCTGTGCCTTCACGTGATCATTTGGTCCAGCGGAGAAGGACCATGGACAGTGAAGAAGAAGGAAGCGGGGAAAAATGATGTAGAGCAGATTGGAACACCTGTCACACTGTTGCGTGTTTATTGTGTGTTTCCATACATAGTAGACAACGTGCTAACGTCTCTGCTGGAAGTGTGAGTCAATTGTCGTCGAGGTGTTTTTTTGTTTTTTAACTCGAAGCAAGTTCGGCTAAGTTAGCTGCACTGTCAACATCTTGGTCGTTCACTCACCTGCATGGACGGGAGGAGCTTCGCGGGTCACCATGGAGAGTTTCCCCAGCCGAAGAGGCTTTTGCTGCTGCAGAGGGAAACTGTGGTTCATCATTGTTGCCCTGCTGCAGGCTGAGACGGGTGTTGCCGTGATGAGTTAGAGATTCTTCGGATGTGGTCCTGCTGACTTCACACGCCACACGGAGAAGCTGCGGTATGGGCCTTCTTCACAGACACGGAGCTGCCGCCATATTGTTGCTTCGGACACCAATCTGCAACCATCATATGGAGGTAACAATGTCTTGGTCTCTCCTTGGGGTCCACTGTTAACCGTGCAATGAATTTAAATGCAAGCAAAAGCAGGGAAAGAAGTGTCCTAAAAGGGAGTTTAGGAACACATAAAACTAAATCAGTATCCTAGGTCCCTCATTTTCCGTATTGTGGTTTCTGTTTGGAACTGTTTAATACTTGGCCCAAAACTGAGATACTGTGTCCATACTGGTTTTAACCCACCGTCCTCTAACATCATACAATAACCTAGGTTTTCTATGCAGTGAGGTGATTCTGTGCAATTTTTTCCATGTTTTGGTGTTTCAAGGGCTGGTATTCGCTGGTGGTGAAAGGGTTGCACACTCATCACCACCCATCAGCTGGTGGTGAACAGTTGAACCGTGTCACTTTAGGAGGAGGAAGGGTTTGGGGAACAAATCCATCATGTGCACGTTCTTCCAGCGTTTGGATGCTGTTCATCCACCATTCTTCATATCAGCTGCCAGTCCTCCTTGAGCTGGAAGACAATATTTCCTGTCTGCGCTGTCACGGCTTTAGATCATGAGAATTTGTTATTCTGCAGAAATTATGAGATTCAGTCCTTTACTTAACCCAGATCTTTTCTGCCTGACAGATATGTTTATTGAGTTGCTGTCTTGGGTCTGTTTTTGCTTGACAGTATGTTGTGCCTGTGGGCTGCTTCGTTGCTCTGGTGCAGGTCTTCATGTGGGTATTGTTTTGATGTCTGCTGGCTAATAATTTCTGTTATTATGCTAATGCCATCAGTGGGAATTGTTTGACTGTTGGTCCCCAGTCACTGCTTTGCTGAAGTTGCCTCGTGTGCATTGAGCTAATGTCAACTCTGCTCTAGTGCAGGCCAACAATGAACTGTCTTTTCTTCTGGGATTTTTGCTTTTGTTTGATAGCAATCAAATTTATAATGGTGCATGCAGCCTCCCGGACATGGCCTCACCCTCAATCTGTCCAACGCAGACAATAGCTTCCGCCCTCTCTTGCCTGCTCAGCTTTTATGTTTCCATGTGCCAGCTATATCGTTGACTCCATCAGGCTCCCTCCCTGCACTGTAGCTGCAGTGGTCAATGCTGAAACCGTCCACTACTGCTGACCTGTACAAACCCACATACTCAACTCAACTTGGCTGCTACTGATACCAGCCCTCATACAAATTTTCTGCCTTCGGCACTTCCCATTCATGCCGAACTGCAGCCCGTGCGTCGAGGAATGCCGAGGAGACCACTTGGGAGCTTTGGGGCTCGCTGGGTTCATTCATGTGCCAAAGTCAGCAAGTCTACTTCTGATTCCCGCTGCCTGCGGAAGACTCACTTCTGCAGCCTGGTTGAGTTACACTACTTTAGTGCCTGTTAGTGTTCATAATTTGTTTTTTACATTTGATTTATACTTTTATCGATTCCAGGTTATATCTTATTTCTTATTACTGTTATTACTGTCATAGCAACATATGTATGAGTTTTGTTACATTCAGCAAGTTGAATAAAAGCTTGATGTAGCCAAAAGCTTGATGTAGCCAGAAGCTTGATGTGGCCTGGAAGGTGTGTGACATTCAATATTCTGAAACTCGAAATGCTAAGATGAGCACACTAGAGGTGTGTGTGTGTGTGTGTGTGTATGTGCATTTGCACAAATACTGTTTGTTTGCGCAGTACATTAACGCTAGGGTCGTATGTTAGATATATTTTTATAAGTCTGAATGTTTGGAGTGGATCTATCAAGATATTCTTTCCATTCTTGTGAGAGAGTTGGAATCACCATGTCTATATATATATTTGACAAAGTGCGTCACTCTCCTCCTCTGTGGCTTTCACGACCAGAGGGAGATCTATGCGTTACTGTGATGTTCTGTTGTTAGTGGTGACGTTCAGTCTCCAAATTAGAGGGGTAAATCATTAAAAATAGCTTGCATGGGCATGCAGAAACACATATGATGAGCGTTTCCTCTTTATTAAAACAGCTGGCTGACATATAGTGTATGCGGTTCACTGGCTGCTAAGTGACTTATTACCTTTCTGATATACGCATATTACTTTTGCAGCAGTCAGAAATCACAATGCTAAGGATTTATTGCATCATTATTACCTTTTACAGTAAAAGTGTTCAATCAGTTCTTTGATTTCACACATCTGTTTTGTACATCTGCCTGTGAACGAACATTATATGCAGGACATTCATCACACAGTAGGGTACATTTGGTTAAAAATAGGGATGAGTACCTAATTCGGTACTTTTATTGGTACTGACCGAATTCCCACAATAATCCCAAGTACTGATTCACGTAAAATCAAACAGTACCACTTTTCAGCACCTGAATGCACCATCGTCTGTGAGAGAGTGGAGGAGTGTCTGCCTGACGCACACAAAACATGTAAAATCTTATTTCTTTTAACTGTAAAAGGTACCCATTCCTAGTTTCGAAGTAAGTCAGTTGTGTGACTCACATTAGGTTTGACCAGTAAATGAGCCTATGATTAACCTGTTACGTAATCTCCCCTTTCGGGAATTATTATAATTAAATGGCAATGTTTGGTCATTCTACTAAAAAAAACACCTCAGTCATTTTCAAACAGTAAATGGTGAGTGGGTTAAATCCTGATCTGACTAATGCATCTTAAAACCGTAAATCTGCAACCCTTAAAACACCATTATCATTATCTGATTTGGAATCTATGGATATGCAGATGTAGATATTTTAATATTTTAATATTTTAGCAATTGTGCTTTGGCAAACAAAAAGAGTCTGTTGAATTATAAATAATAATCTGTTCTCAAAAGCCACAGTTTTTTGACATGCCACAGTAACGGAGCAAGCTATGTAGAACAAAGCAAGTAAGGAAGCTTGATTACACTCAGACTCTCTCTTGATGCTCTGTATCAGAAATCAAAGACAGAATCATCATGAATCACCACATTTAGGACAAAAACAAAAGTTAGTTTGTTCACATCGTATTAAGGATCATCCGTTGTCTTTGACGCACTGTCTTAATCCACTCTTATGCAACTCCGGAGGGTGAGAGGCCAAAGTTTTGGTATGTCACTTACTTGCTCACACCCATTGTTGTCAAGTTCCTTAACTTGATTTATACTGGTCTAACATTTCACTAGATATTAGTGCTAGAATTTATTAGTTTGGAGATGTGACAGACCTCTGAGAGAGGATGAAAAGTAAATTTTGTGTTTGTTAGCTCAGTTGCTGAGTTTTTGAGGCTGCTCAGGCCGTCAGGGTTTTCAATCCTTGGAGCACAGAAACGCGTCACTCAATGACAACATCAGAACATCATGCTGAGGTGATACCAAAACCAACCACTTAATCGCAATTACATCATGTCTCTCCAGCGAGCGGGCCAGCTTAGATGTGACAACTTTGCTAAGCAGTAAATTGGACTTGACCATCCTCAAGGAAATGACTTACTTTGTTGAAGACTCACACGATATCTGAACTGTTTTGGACTGCTTTATGATAATATTTTTCTTCGTGGCTATAGACCCCTATTAACCTCCTTGGATGATTGTTTTAGTTTTATATGCCCTCTGCGCAGTAGGCCTATTATTAAAATTTTTTCCAGGTGTGGAATAAAGTTATTTAATCTTTTCATTTTGCTATGATTTTGTTATAGTTTTAATACATGCACACCTGCTCTCGCTACGTTTGGGGAGGTAATAAGCGCCATCGATTATGTGAATTCATGAGACACATCCTGCATTTTTACAGTCCATTAAAAAGGTACTAAGAACCAAAGAAGCAGTAAATGAGCGTTCAACTATGACACCATGTCTGGTTTTATTATTACACTCATATGTCAGGTCACACATTACTCCCTTGTAACAAGTGAATACTCTGCACTCATTGTCTTGCATATCTTTTTAAATGACTGTGATGCATCAGGTTTACATAGATTTTCCAGCTTGAATCAAAGCCAGCTTCTCTTTCCTCCTCAATGATCCAGGGATTCACTCCATTATGTGCTCTTAAGCAGCGCAGCAAAGGACAGCCCTTCCTCCTTTGAGCGTTGGGAGCGATCATGTATCTCTTTTCTGGTTCACCCCTCAAACTGAAGCTGCATCTGGGAATATTTCTCTGCAGTGACCAAGTCGTAATTTAAGACTCGCAACTGACTATTGGAGATGGTGACCTCTTGTGATTTGGGCTTATTCTGCAGCTTACACAAGGCCGCCACGCCAGAGTGAGGGGGGACATGGGTTTCACAGGCCCACCCGCAAGGAGAACACAACTATTTCCTCTCCATAAATCAAAACGGACATGCTCTGTCTGGGGGCTTTCAATAGGAACATAGTCTGTTCATTTTTAAAGCGCAAAGAGGCTGAAATTAACTTTTTTGTGCCACAGTGGATTTTACTTCACACATATCCATGGCGTGCCTGAAGTATTCATGTTTTTTTTGCTCATGTAAGACGATCAAAAAATATTTCATTGAAAACTGCAGTACACCAGAGAAAATGACACAACATCCTTTTGAAATGGTCTTGTGCAAACTCAGAATGGAGAAGAGTAAAGTACAACCTGAAATCAAACTCAAATATTATAAAACCCACAATTGTCTTGCTCATCTTGCCAAATAATGGTTGGCAAGATGAGCAATTCAGAAATATCCTATAAATAAAGATTTAAAAGCATGCGTCAGATTTATATGCATCTTGGCAAAACTGACCAGGACATATCCTAAAAACACTGTTTTTTTTTTCAAATATTGTGTGACAAATTATGTAAAGTTTGTAAAGAAACTAAGTGTTGCATAATTGCAAAAGTGAATTACATTCATTCCACATTTGATTTATCAGATTTATTTTTCTGTATACATGTATGTCAGATTTTTATGAAAAAATACACCACTTGACACTGGGTCGTGTCAATTAGTGTAACCAGTATTTTTCATAGAAATATGATTCGCTGCCTGGCCACTTTGCCTCTACAGTCAAACACCATTGTTTGTTGAAGAAATGAACACTGAAATTCAAATATGATGGTCAATCAGGTTAAGTGCACTTGTTTTGTTTATGTCATTTCAGTTGGGAAAAAAGGAAAATCAGACAATAATGGAACTCATTTCTTCTACTGTAAATTCTTTGCTGAAAAAGCATTTTACAACAACAGTCATGCTAATTTCATTCATGTTTGTTGACGGGAGTACCTGCACTAAACATGCGCTTTTGAAATCACTCCGCCCAGCAGCGGTGTTTGGAATTTAGTTCCAGCTATGCATTTTCCTCGAAAAAAAACTCTGTCTCGTAATATTACATTATTATTTCATAACATGGTGAATGTGAAGGTCACAACTTGCCCACCAGAGAGCTTTGGAGTTGTCACTGGATACCAACTCATAAGGTCAGCACCATAAACTACTGATATCTGACAAAGTTGACCTACAACAGAAAGGTATTGGCAATGTAAGTGTAATTATTTGGTGCAAAGTTTTTATAGTTACACCACTTAAATTTTTTTGCCATAATATGTTCTCTTAAAATTGATTAAAAAGCAGAAATTTTATATTGGGTTCATGAAAGAAGAATGCATGCACGTTAATCATAGATTTATTTTCTTAAATTTTAACCCTTTTAAATATGACTAAACCACATAGACACCAAAAAAATTGTGTCACATCATTGATCCATAGATTTACTTTGGCCACTGGGGGGCAGCATAATAAACACAACAACACAACATGTGTTTACCACATGTACGCAAAGTAAATATGCCACACATCTTAGCAAAGTGTACAGAAAAAAACATCTGAAATCATTTGGAATTAAATTTCTGTCCACTGCTCATTTTACTCATTTATGGTCTCTACCAGCTCCTTTTTGTCTCTGTAGATTGTTAGCAATTCACTAACGTTGTCTCCTGTTTGGGGATGGACATGCAGTGCAGACAGCTTCATGGTTTCACATTTTTCTTTTCTTTCTTGTTTGTTTTCTGTGGAAAAATACTTAAAGTAATGAGCAGGAGAACTGAAGACACAATGAGCCTAAATATAGTAGATCTTGTCATGTAGATCTTTTGCCAGCACAGTAATATTGATCAGACCTGGGTAACTCATCCCACAAAGGGCTGCTGTGGCTGCAGGTTTTTGTTCCAACCTTACAATAGCACACAGTTTAACCAATCAACTGTCTGAAGACTGAGATCAGTTGATTAAATGATTTAAGTCTGGTGTGCTGCTGCTTGGTTGGAACAGAAACCTGCGGCCACATCGTTCCTCTGTGGAATGAGTTGCCCGTGCCTGATATTGATTATGATAGGTTTTTGGGAGTGGTGCCCTGAGCAGCTGGCTGAACCTTTTCTTTTCAGATCAGAATTTTTCTCATCACTTGATGTCCTAATGTGCTGTGTAGCGTCGTCCAGCCTTTCACCTTGTTTAAAGTGTCACTGCATGACAGGCAATAACACAAAACATATTGGCCATGTGGAACATTTTGAAAGTGTGTGAGACTGCTGTAACATGCAACATCTGCTATTTATCCCAATATAAATTTGTGTTGACTGTTGATTGTGATCTTACACAGAGATCCTTGTTACTGTTGTTGTATCTAGATTTTGGTTTTGGTTCAAGATCAGACATGTTTATGAAGAGAGAGAGTTTCATACACAGTGGTTTCAGGACACTTTAAGGTTTGTCGATACCCACTGCAACCGTGCCTTTATTATGATTAATTTACTGGAGCCTCATACAAACGTAGACATGAATTACCTTCACTTTCTGTTTAACTTGCAGATGAAAAGACCAGCCACTTTTATTAATCAGAAACATACCTGAGCTCAGTTGACATCAGCACAAAGAAAGTCATCTTCAGGGTTACGTCTGTTCGTTAATATTACTCGCGCTCTGCAAAAACTTTCCAACACGGTGTGCGTCTGTGCTTTGACATATCTCGATTCCCCCTCCCATCACAACAAAACAATCACCAAAATTTTCCTTGTAATGAGACTCTCTGCAGGGACCAAGGGGTTATGGAACACACATACAGACGAGTCATGACATGACTCACCCCACCAAACTGCATCTACAAATATGTGCCTGATGTCAATGACACCATGTCTCGGATACTAAAAGCATTCACATCCCTGAGAAAATATCAGGCTGTAATTACACAATTCCTCTGAGATATGGAAATTATTAAAATGTGTTTTAGATGTGCTCGCACCGATGTGTCATTGAGTGGCCCGTTAGTGATTACAAAGAAAAGAAAAAAAAAAAAGAGGAAAACTCTCTACAATGCTAATTTATGTCCATCTTCCAAGTCTCGTGTTCAAAATCTATTCCTTGCGCCCTCTGTGTATTGGTGGTTGATGAAAAAATGTCAGTCAATGGCAGGCCATATTTCCAATGTAAACCCACAGGAGGATGTCCTGGAACAATTCAGCCAAAGCGTCTGGCTGAGACTCCGCAGAGCTGTGTGCATGGAGGGTAATTGGTCGAGCAGCAGAGGAATGACCTTAAGTTTAGATTCAGGCAGTTAGGAGACCGTGGAGACAGCCTTGATCCCCAGGCTGTCCTTCACATGATTTTATTCCGAGTCTCTGCTTATACTTTGCCACTGGGGAAGTGTGCATAGGCATTATAGAACCTCTGCAATGACAGCACAAGGCCTTATATGATATAGTTGCTGTAATAATTCCTTTATTAATGAATTATGAGTCCTTACTGAATGACAGTGGAAAAATACAGGTTTATTTCTGACAGTGCACAACCTGCACTCGCTTGCCTGGCTCCGCGGGTGTGTGAATGAGCGCATTTTCAACACCGGGACAGCAGAGAAACATCCATCAAAAAGGAGGAGAGCCCGGTCCTCCCACTGCATAAAGCTCAAACCTGTGTTGTGGAAACAGTCTTCTCTGGGCGACCTTCAGCTTAAGGCCCTTATATAAGTATACATGCGCGTCAGGCACATTTATACAGGAAAAGAACTGGCTGCCACTCAGCCGAGAGGTTGATAGAAGAGCAAATCGTAGCCCCTCAGCACCCACCCCTCCCATTCGATTCGGTCAATATACAGCACCAGCGGTGGCTGTAAGTGCAGGGAGCTCCCCATTGATCGGCAGTGGAACAGAACCCAGATCCAGCCAGCTGGGGCTGTTAGCCGGGGAAGCCGTGTTCTTTGCAGTGAGGTAATACCTCAGACATCTGCGGCAGGTTCTAATTATGCCAGAACAACTCAGTGTCTGGCTGCGTTTGGCGAGGGGGATAGCCAACACAAGCCATTCTGCTCTTCTCTGTGTGCAAGACATAAAGGCCAAGGGGATGCCCTCATACCGCCCAGCCTCGTCATCGTCTGTGTGAAAGCAAAAGTTGTGTTATACTAAAGAACATTGGTAAATTGTCCCACGATTATGTGATACACTTATGGTCTGCACTCTCTCCTTCGCATTTATGAAGGTTACGAAACTGGTAACCTTAACCATTTTTATTTAAAGGTTAGGCTTCATCTTTGTCCGTCTCTTACTGAAGTGGCCACAATTAAATTCAGTTTCTCTGTTTAAGTTAAGCTAAAAGAGCATGTATGTAATTTATAGACCTTTTAACCTTTGACTGTGCCACAACACAAGGTGGTGCTACTGGATCTTCCTGCTCTGTTGCTGTGCAGTAGGAGGTCTGCAAATATGCCAAACAGGCAAACAGGCTAAAGGCCATGTGTTTCAGGTCAGAACTGTTTTATAATGCGAGCAGCCAAGTTGACTTCCTGCGAGAGGGGAATGATTGAGAACGCCAGGACGCAGACATGGCTCGGGGGATAATGCATTCCTCATTGTTACACTATATCATTTAGTTACAGTCAATTATCATAATTCCTTGCCCACCTGGAAGATTTCTCTCATAAAGGCAGGCCATGAAAAAATGTTTCTTTTCATAATTAAACTGATATTTCCTTCCATGTGACATAATTAAGGGTTTGTCAACGACGCCCTGGTCTTGAAATAAGATGGTAATAAGAGCAAAACTACACTTTGCTGCAAAACCCTTGATTTGAGTGAGCTGTAAACTGTAAGTTGACAGTGATTACCACAAAAACATTTGCTGCTATAGTAACCGATCAGCACAGTTTGTAACAGAGATGCCTGTGTTATGGTGCAGTCATACCAGGCAATTATGTTTAATCGGTTTTAATTGTTCCTTGTGAAGGGCTATAATTCAGCTTATTAAAGACTTGTACATCTACCATCAGTTGGCTGAAGAATTTGGTCTGGTAAACTCTGCGGGTCTTTAACATGATTGTATGAGCCCTGCTTTCGCCCTCCCTGACCCCGTCCACTGCAAACACACGCACACGAAAACACACGAGCAACATGTGTCCGCGACACCTCCGAATGCACATGCTGCAGCTCAACAGTAGCTGCAAATGCAATCAAGAGTTTTGATTACACACACGGCAAAGTGGCAGAGTAACCTCAAATCTCATCATTACCTGTGCTATGGGGGACCAGAGAAAACCCACTGAAGTCCCACCACAGAAATAGAGTGGTGACAGCTTAATGGTCTCCCAGCTCAGAGCACCACACCCTTGCCACTCTATATAAAAGACCCTACTCCCGCCCCTCGGCACGTGACGTCAGGTACTTGAACCTCCTCTGCAAAGCTTTCTGGGCTTGTTAATCTACAGGGGCGTTAAATTCCCTTTCAGCGATGACATTACTGTGCGTGACTGAAAATGGAAATTTTGCAGCCCTCCATCATTGTCAAGGCTCCTAATGCTAACATTTACTTCTCGTTTATTTATGCTAATCAGTAACAACTGGACATTTTCCTCCTTTTTTTGAAAAAAAAAAATATGATTTGCAATTTGATATGTCTAAATGATTAAAAGCTGGAAGGACGTGTAAAATTTTATCATGCTTTGGGAACTCTTTCTCTACTGAGATGCGAGGCTCATTCCATTGTAATGAATTCTCTATGCCTGTGTCTGTCTCCTACATCCACTCTGAATATTCATTAATTTTTCCCTTCAAGGCTTTTCCAAATAATATGACTACTTTTTCCTGTGCACTCATTGAGCCATCCGTACGGAGAATTACAACCCACAGACTTTCTGTCTCTCTGAGCCCCATATTCCACAACATGGGGACCTGGTCGAGACAACTGTTGAAAGTTTGCTGGAGCCTCCGCAGCCTTCCTGGCCTGACACTGTTTTGTGTGAGACACTCCAGATGGGATCCCACACTTTGAGCTGTCCTAATGACCAGCAGTATCACCAGAACCACAAGTGAAAGCCTCTGATGTGACAGAGAAGGAAGTAACATCATTAATAAAGATAATGAAGCAGATGGGTGCTCTAATGGGTGGCTGGAGGAAAAAAAAAAAAACGAGAAGCTGGTCAGAGGTGAAGGCACGGAGTGGTCCTGTTGGGAGACGCTCAAATATAGAAACAGGATGCTTACTGGTGCATGTTTTTGACCTTGAATGACCACATTCACACTGTTTTCCCCAAGTGACACTGGAAGTGAACAAAATAAGTTTTCTTTTTAATTAAAGTCCATTTATATACACGTTGGTTCAAGGCCTGACGCAATTAGCCTGTGATCCAGAAAAGTAAATTATGTAGCTCACATTTATTTCAGGTTGATTTCATTGTAATAGACTGAAACTATCAAATACACACCAACATATCTGCATCAGCTGTTTCATTCATTCTTTGCAATCAGTGGTTCACTGTCAGCGGGGTGGCTGTCAGCTGACTAGTTAAATCCAATCATATTCATTCAAGTGCACAGCATGCTCCTAATAACCAGCCACTTCAAACTACTGTTCTACTGATGCTCAAACCCTATTGGCGACAGCTGCTCATTTCACCACCCTAACATCCATTTTATCTGCTGTCTCTATGAATTATAAACTTGTGATGTGTTCGTTTTGCTAATGTTAGACATCCAACATTAGCATGAAGAGCTCTTTACTGTACTTACAAGTCTAGAGGACATCTTGAAAATCCTAACTGAGTTTGTTTTCTTAAATTGAGTTGTGCCCAGATGTCTATTTCTATTACTTCTTTTCACCTCTCTTTCCGATACTGAGTCACCATAGCATCCCTACTGCCCTGTAGAACTAGTGCTGATCAGGGGGTGTGTTGCAACCTCTTGTATTGTAAACAGTGGCTAAAGCTCTTGGCAGGACTGTGAAGTAAGCCACAGTCAATGCTAATGTGGGCTATGTAGCAGTAGTAAAACTGCTCTGGTAATATTTTAGCGCTTATGACTGGAATAACTTTTTTTATGCATATGCATATATGGCAATGAAAATTTAGATGAGAGAAGTATATCCAAATTCAAGCTCTGTGTTTTGAGCCATGCATACAGTATGCTTCACATTTTTAGCAATGAAGCTGGGAGATAGAGCCTTCTGAGAAGGGAAACAGTGTGTTGATACGCCCAGGGGCAGTGGAAAAAAAGGCCTGTGTGAACTGTCAGCACCAGATAGACACAGGAGCAGCTAATCTGCTCCCAGGCCACCATTTGCAACCATGTGCCACTTGCACTCTTGCTGACCGACTTCCTCCATATGCACACAGAAGGAGGTGTAGAGGGTCTGGGTGTACCCGCAGCTGGAAATCCTGAGTATAGATATACATGCATGAGGAGATGGTTACCACACATCAGATGCAATTGAACTCTAGGAAACACACTTCCTGGCAAGGGACCCCCATTTGGAAAATCACTTCAAATGCAGACTTAAATGTGGGTTGCCTTTGGGTTGAAGGCACAGTAACATGTGAACATAACTGTATTATCTCATTCTATACACTGGGGGAGGTGTTGACATGCAGCTTGTGCTTTAATTAAATATATCATTTTCCAGACAATGGAAAATGGATCATTTAATCAGCCACTCCTGGCTGAACGCGAAGAGCAAATAAAAGATTGTTTGCTCAGTGACTAAGATTTGGAGATGGACTGAAGATGGATAGCTACGAAAGAGACCAAACCCCATGATATCATATCCTTTACAGTAAATCTCCATGAAACTTACTTCATGATTCATTAGCACTGAATAGAGTTTGTCTTGTCATTAGACTTTTTGAGTTCTTTGATCAATAGTAAATGATACTCGATCTGGTACAAGCTAGTTTTCATGTCATTGAACAACATATGTGGAAGAATTCTTTTTGACATAATGCATCAATCAACAGTGTATAAAGTTCAATAAACCTTTTTTTTTTTTCTTACTTTGACTCCACCTGCTGCTAAGCCACTGACTGAGCGTTTTTTGCCCTTTATCTAGACAGGTGCTGCCCAAACATCATGCTAAGCCCTTTGTGGCTGACATAGTGACCTCATGGCTTCTGCTGCCCACAAGGCAGTCCAGGAGCTGGTCTGCACACAGATCAAAGTGGGAATCATGCCCCACCAACAGAGATAAATACACACTTCCTCTCTTCCCTTTCACATTGGTTTTTCCCACACTCCTCGAACCCCCCATGCTGTAGCAAAGCCAGCTCAGAGGAAATGACAGACCACATCAAGAGACTCGCTGTTGCTTTAACAGGAACATTTACACCAAGCTTCAGGAGAGAGCAAGGCGCTGTTGCATTCATCAGAGGGGGGCGATAGTTATTTGTCTTTTGCAAATGTTGGCAGCGGCAGTATGGCACATCCAAATATAACAGTTTCACACTAATTTTGAACCATGCATGACCTACATTTGCCATACTTGCACCAGATGCTGTAAAGGAATGCAGTTAAAACTGTGCACATGTTGTCAGTAATTTTATACTGTAATCAACCATAATTTGGTCACCAATTGCTCTAATTGTGTTTCATTTATTATTCTGCTTGTGCTCTATACATCATCAACAGAATCAAACGAACAAGAAATAACGCTGCAGCCAACATGGTGAAAAACCCTCTTTATGAACATCTCCAAAACAGTGAAGCCCATTACAAAAACTGACCCATGACATCAGTAAATGATGCAAAATGCAAGCAGAACATGTCAACAGCTCTTAAATTTTCTTCCTCATCTCTCTCTGGAAGCCCATCACTTTAGATACTTACAGTACAGTGCACTGAGTGTGTTTTCCATCAGAGATTATAGGAAAAGTTTGACTAGTTTTTATGAATATGTTTCTTTCAAATGAGTTTATCCAGTAAATATGAAGCAACAAAGCTACAGCCAGGAGATCGTTATCTTAGCCTAGAGCTTCAAGACAAGACTGAAGCCTCACATTGAGGACAACAATGGTAGGGTTTTGGAGACAAAGGAAGGAAGATAATTTGCCTTCAGACAGAGACAGGCTAGCTTTCTCCTGTTTCCCTGTTCCCTGTTTCTGATTTTAATGCTAAGCTAACCAACTCCTGGCAGCCTCCTCATGCTCAATTTAGTATGTATGACAGTATTATTTATCTTTAACTCTCAGAAAGAACCTGAATTATTCCTTTGAGCTGCACTTTATATGCCATGAAACCAAAATCTCAACATTTGTAATTTATAGATCATTAAGTTATTAACTGATTTGACCCTTCACTAGTTAACCACTGAGTGGTATATTGTAGGGAAATGCCCTCCTAATAGCTCTGTTTTACTGCTTGTAGGGCTGCTTGCTTTTCACAGGCACTGTAAATGTAGCACACAAGAGTGCACTTAAGTAGCATGTACACTCTATGCATCTGATCTCATCTGAGCTTCATAGGCATTAGTGGAAATCTTAGAAAGCTGGCGCTGGGCAAAAACCTCTGAGAGATAAATAACGATGGATTTTCCTCTTATGAGGTGTTTAGCCATTTTATTTGTCCGTCCCATTCTTACATTCTCAAACTGTCCATCACAAACTGCAACGCTGTAGACATGCCTCTGTCCTTGACATCAAAAACAGTAGCTCAGAAACAAGTTGTTTTTCTGGGTTTGGCCTTGATGCTTACCTGTTTCCTCAATCTGCGTCTAGCAACAAAAGCCCCTCTCATTTTTAAACAGCTCATGGAGTAAATCATCTACACTTCTGGCCAGTGTGCCTCGAACATGATCCTTCTGAGACATGTACTTGTCATGGCAAAAAATGGCAGCTGTAGGGAAAAACCTCTCCTCAAGCAATGAATTATGTTTGGGCATTCCCTGAACAGCGGCTGTTTATATTTTCTTGGGGGGATATGCAAGGCCACCCAAAACAAAATTGTGTAATGTTATATTATTCCACTGCTTTACTACAAACAGGAGAAAACGCCAGATCTTCCTAATAGGGCTGTGCTGCTTTTCCAGTTTTCTGCTCTATTTTATGCTTCTCCTCAGGAAATCCACCCATGCTCATAAGTTTCTCCACCTGTTTGGAAATATATTTGAATCGTTTCTGGTCGCTGTGAAGGATCATAAGCAGGGCTCTTAATGAGCAAATAAAGTTTGGCACTGCTTTTCACCCAAAATTGGAGAGAGTGAATCATTCTGCAGATTCATCTTCTGCAACACCTAATATTGTTTGTGATTCATGTAGACATGTCAGAGGGAACCTGTGGGAGAATGGGAAAACTGAACCCTGATGTCCCATAGCTTGAGTCCAGCTCCATTAAACGTAACTAAACAACCGAGTCCAGCTTCATTAAATCTGACCGAACATTTCATATTCGTAGAGACTGCACTACTCATGCCTGGAACAAATCTTAAGAGTGAGTGTACACTGACATGAACACTTTTGTAGAGAATTTCCCATCTAATTGAACGTCCAGTCTAATTTAAGGACAATCAATCCAAGTCATAAAAAATGAATCAATTTAATCTATTACTTTGGTGTGGTGGATTTACATCAAACACTAAATGTGTTTACATGGAGCCTGATGCTCTGATTTTATTAGTTTTAAGGCCCAAACACAGTAAACAGGCCTCAACATTGAGTTTGCTGGTAAAGAAAATCTGTACCTTGTAATCCATTGACTAATTGATTACTTTCTGGCTGTGTTCTTCCTATGTGATCCCCATCTGGACATGAATGCAATGGGACATAGGTTTTTCCACTTGTTCTTGCATAAGCGTAAGTGTATGTAAAGACAAGAGTTCTCAATGGTAAGCGTCAAGCATTTGAAATCTTGCTGCAGCCACTCAAGTCCAGTTTTGATAGCAACCCCTGCTTGAGAGGGGGGGAGTGCTTTTAGGAGTGCATGTTCTGCTTCATCAAAATGCAGGTACATACAGTTTCTTTTTATGCCTGCACAGTGCAAGTGGAGGCCTTTTAAAACCCACTGTAAACTCCTGCCAGCCCGGTCCAAGCCGTGGGAGCAGAGCGGCTGCCTCAGCTAAGAGATGGCGAAGGATACCAGGAGTATGTCTGGCCAATGAAAAACAGGTGGCTGGACAGAAGTAAATGAGTTGTAAGGACAAGTGTAAATTTCTGTTGGCAATTACCGAGGGCCTGTTAAGGGTGGGTGGGAGATCGCCGTGTAGATAGGACCTCAGTATGTAAGGAAGTTAATCAGGTCACACTGAGGGTGACTGTTTAGCTTCTTCACCCCTGTCTCTGCTCACAGCCCAGTGACCTAATGGGTCTCATGTGGTGTCACTGTTTATCATCAAAGAGTATCGAGAGCCCCAACCTCAGCTGCTTTTGCTGTGACAGTCGGTGTCAAGGGAATGTCAGAGAAAAAAAAGGGCCAGGTCTTTTTAGCAATCTGTTTGTTTATTTTTCTTTTAGTTCCTTTGTGGCTCTTTTAAAGCCTTTGGCATGGGATGATTCCGCCTGGCAGCCCCCCTCCTCTCTACCGCACACCTTCCCTCTTGCCATCCGTAATTACCACACTGTTCGAGTCCTAGCCTGTCCAAAAGCCACTGCAGGTCTGATTTTTTTTGGCTTGGCTCCTCTCTGACATGCCTGGGAAGGGCAAGGAAAGGAAATGGGTGGACCAGCCGCTCTCCTTTCCCCCAGAGCAGGCCTGGGAGAAGCCAGCCCAGTGTTTTTCGACTCGGTCGAGCTTGTAAGGGAGCACAGCCCATCTGGTTCTAATAAATCCTCCATGCGGCTTCGCAACTGGAATTGCCTGACCTGTTTGGGGACGTGATCACTGATACAGTCATTTTGCAAAACAACAGGGAAGAGCTTGAGAGCAGTTCTGAATGTCAGTCCTGTGGTCCAGAGCTGAGCTTTGCACTCTGAAGAGAACAAAGCTCACACTAAGCAGACCTCCCCGAAACCCTACAGGGCTAGGTGATGGATGTGTGGTGTAATGGTGACCATATTGTAAATATGCATTCCTGCCAACGGTGGGCAGTGTATCACTGTTTCTTGCTTCATGACTCTTGGTAATTTATCAAACACAGACTGAGGGGTCACGGTCAGACCAGCACTAATTTTTATAATGAGCCTTAAGTGCTCAATTAGCCAATTTCTAATTCCTTTGCTATCAAGCAGGTATTAGGACAAGGACATCTCAGCCCCCACATCACCTGGTATAAGCAGAAAAACACTTCCCACTTCAGCCGTGTGATTGTAAAAAATACCTCTCACTTTGGCTCATTTTCATCTCAATATTTTATTTTTCCTTCATTTTAATGACAAGAATTTGTACCCAGTTTCATCAGTATGACATTTTCTTATATATATCACAGCAGAACAGTAAATCTATTTTGCAGTGTGAATGAATGGTAGTATGGGCACACCAAAACAACACACTACTCCGTCTATAGCTTGCCAGATCATTAGGTCATACAGCACTATGTTGGTAATGTCTGCCTCCCGATCCCAGGCATATATTTATGACCTGTTGGCTGCGAGAGTCCTGCTGACTCGCGCATATGAGGTCAAAGCCATCAAAGTGACCTCACCATCAGAGACAACACAACATCTGTCCTCATCTTTCACACCTTCAGTGGCTGGGTTTCCTCAGACCTCCCAGCCTCTCCCTGCGCTCACTTCCCTCTAATTAGAAACAGTTTGATTTAGCGCTCTGAACACGGTAGATAAAATAACAGGAGTCAAGCCTATTAAGACTTAACAGGGAAAAATTTACAGCAGCATGTTTTACAGGTCAGCGTAATGCATTTAAAATAACACTTTACATTTTGAAACAGAGACCACTTAATACACCATTCACATCACATGAACATAGAAGGAGCAGTTGTTATCTTCCAGTATAAGTCTGTCCACCCTCTCTGTTGACATTTGACTGCCAGAAGCTTGTGAGGAATGTGTAGGATTCAATAGTTCCCATTTAAAAACACAACTACTGTATTAACAGTAGTAGCCTCTGTCCACTTATGTCTTCTCAGGAGTAAAATGCCATCTCAGGAGCGAAGCATGTGATGCAGATGTCAATCAGTTGTATATTAATAATATTAACAACAATAATGATACAATATCCCACAGGTATTATCCTGTAATTAAAATGGGTAATAATAGGATTTGGGTGGAGGTTTAGGGCAGGAGACCACACATGGGGTAAGCTTGTATTGTACATGCTTAATCTGATTAAAACTTTAAACGTGATTATGAAAAAGAGTGACACAGACTTCACAGGAATGTTGACATCCACTGGGTTTGTTCTTGCAGTCTCTCCTGATAGGGCAGGACTATTGATGTTACTATAATTCTCCTTGCTGCAGCTATAAAAGACATTTTTTGGAGGATTTACACTCAAATGTGGGTTGCTGGTATAGTTTTGCACATCTGGTACTGGATCATTTGGATTCAGGGAAACATAGCAATGTGTAATGGGTCTTTTGGCACTTTGAGGCAAAATCATCCACCTATATGATTCATCTGTGTCTGATGAGGATGGGCCATTGTTATTGCAGAAGTGTGTGAATCATTTTGGGTTGGTGTGGTGCTACCTCCTTTAATTAATGTGATAAAGGCTTGTGCTGGCAATTTTATCTGCTAGACATGAGCATTACCTCACTCGAAGAAGTCATGCAGCTCCTTGTCAAACACCCTCTGATCTACAGGGACCTGAAATTAGAAGCCCCCCCCCCCTTGCTTTCCATAACAAAACGGTACACTGTGTCAGTTATGGAGTGTATCACTGTGATAAATTCAAAACAGCCACCACCAGAACTTCATCCCACATTTTCCATGCATTTTTCTGTGAAGTGTGTGATATTGACCACCCCTTGACTTTTAAAGGAGACACCCATCAGGACAACCTGACAGGCAGTGAACAAAGCATCTCATTCCAGCCTTCTTATCTTTTCATTATCTGCACTCTGCATTCTTTCTTGTGGCCATTTTTTGTTCATTTTGTCCTTTGCACTAGTGGCCTCTTTTCTGCACGTCTTTGGATGAAATTCATGACTCTCTTTTTCTCTTTGTGTCCTGGAACCACTCTATAATAAATTGTTTTACCACAGTGGTAATAACAGGAACATCTGAGGTCCACATGGGATGCAACAGACCCAACTGCCTCTTTGACAAAGAAATTAGAATTAATTTTTCTGCCACGGAATAGCACAATATATTTTAGAGGCAAAAGGCCGCTTCTTTTACTGCTGCACACCAGCGTGTGTGTGTGTTTTTTTTTCTTTTCTTCCAGGAATGAAACCTTTATCTTTAGAAGGCAACATGAAAAGTATAACACCTGGTATGTATCAGTAAATTGAAGGGAGGAAAGGGAGAGCCATATGTCCACCTTCAGTCTTCAAAGCAGCTAGAATGTGTATCTAAGTGCATACGAAGATTGAAACAATCCAAAAAGGAAATTTATCACTGAGCTGAAATTTCTGGGCTCTTAAGGATTTAGTTTCATAAACATTGCATGCTGGATGTTTTTCAAATCAGCCTGATGCCATTTGAGCTCAGGCATCTGCAACTGTCAGAATCTTTTCAGTGTATTTGCCAAGGCCATTCATGTGGGTTTGTAGTAACTTTAGCAATGCCAAATCCATCTCTGCTGGTTTTAAATACACACCCCAACAGACCAGATTCCTGTTAATATTTGTGGCCTTTGACTCACAAATATGGCTTTTGTTTTTGAACATTATTGTTCAATGTGTAAAAGTTTGGAAAAGTACTTATGCACTTTCTTGCCAAGAGAGATATTGTGAAGTTTTAATGTTTTGTAATGTTTGTTTAATGTGACGATGGAACCAGGAGACTTATCTTAGATGGTGTAAAACCAACTTGTCATCGTTACACTTTCTACTCAAGCAAGATATGTTTATTTAGAAGAGCCAGATTCTGTTACCATCACATAGAAGCAGCCTGGCTATTTATGCTAAGCGAAGCTAACTGACTGATGGCCTAGCCTCATGTTTACCTAACACATGTGAGAGCGGTATCAATCTTGTCATGTACCTGAGCAAGAAGGCAAATAAGTGTTTTTCCAAAAGTGTTGAATCATTTCTGTTATTATGATTATTATGATTGTGAAAAATGTAATCATGTCGCATTTGGGATCAGGGCTGGATCGTCATGTTTTGATCTGGACTCCCCATTAGCAAAACATGCTTGAACATAAAACTTGTTCTCGCTGGCTATCCAGTTTCCGCCGCACGGTCCACCAACTGCGACATGATGTTGATAGGATTTTAAATGGCCTTCCTGTGTCTCATAGTCTGCACCCATGAATCATGCCCACTACAGTAGGCTCTCCGGACAGTGAGGTGTCATTTCATAATAAATAACATGTGCACTGGTGAGGGGGGGTGGATGATAAGTGGACAGAGCGAATCATCATTTACTCTGCCGGGGAAAACAAATACATATGGTAGTTAGATAAACTTCAAACGAGGGACAGACATCCTGAGACCAGAGGGCTGCTTTGCATGTCTCCTCGGACCAGAGAGGAAAGAGAGATTTGGCTGTGTTTAGAAAGCAGAAGTCCCTCCTGATAAGATATATTCAAGATGTCTAAACACAGATAGATGTATTTGTTGTGTTTTGCTGCTGTGAATGATGCAGTTGTGTTACATCTTTACAAAATCGCTGTAGCAATTCAAATATTTATCATGCTAAATTTACAATCATTTTCAGCTCGAAATATTGTGTAACCATCATTTAGAGGCTTTGCAAAAAAACCCAGAAAATATGTTTTTAATAGATTTAGTGTACCGCACTGATTCAGTGACCCATGTTTTTAAAATATGCCTTTGTGATCCGGTTCCCGTAAATCACCCAATGGGTCGTCTGTGCATTCACATTATTACAACCCATAGTTATGTTTTATTGTTGGGCGACCTCAGACAACCTCTAGTGGCCATAATAGTTACGACAGTAGGATGAAAGATGGTGGG
>OMNW01035963.1:58401-80937 GCA_900303245.1 Selene dorsalis
GGGGGTGAGTTTTGGCCTAAAAGAAAAATAAACAGTTTTACTGATGTCATGTTGTTATGGTAAAATAATTTACCGATTTCTTTTTTTAAAGCCAGTGTTGCACAATTCACTGACAGCAGATGATATTAGGAAATAGTCAAGAAATGAAGTAGAAATCAGTGAGATACTTGTTTTTCTTTATTTTGGAGACACCTTTGTTGATTCCCTCGGTGTTTGTTACATTTTCCAGAGATCATATCAAAAGGTTGCTGCCGCTGCTTTGATGTAACTGCAAGCAATCAATCTAGAGCAGCTTTTTTCCTTCTTTCTTTTAGTGGTGGCAATTTCCATGTCGAAACTACACACAGGTGAAGTGCTATGGCAGCTCTGCCTCACAGTGAGTTATGGTTATACTTTATGTCTACATGAGCACACAAACTGGACGACCCATCAAAAGTTCAGTCGTGACACACAACTTCTCTGTGAACTCTCCAAACCTTTTCTCTTCACTCAGGTTTCATTTAGTTTTGACAGTCAGGGGTGGGCTCAGTTTTAGGCCATTGTGTCCATAAATTTAATCTGTTACTGTTAAGTCTACACCCTTTTCCAAAACTGTGTTATGACTGGCTTATATACGGTGCAACAGCGTCAATGCAGATTAAAGGCAAGATGAAGAAGAGGGGTAGAAAAGTCGGCCGTATTCTCCCATGAAAAGTTGCATTGTGGAACAAGGAGTCCCTCTTCAGACACTTTTCATGACATCGTCAGTTTTTTGATTTTTTTAAATACGTATAGACTCAAATTTATATATTAATAGTGGACTTTAACTGTCTCAACTTTAGTTGTATGGTCGACTCAGTATCATTAGATTGCATTCTGTAATTTTATTCATTTTAATTAAAGTATGGTACAAAGCAGTCCAACCATTTCATCAAATCAAAATCAATCAATTTGCAATGATGTAAAACTGCAATTGTTGGCCTGTGTTTTTTTTTTTTATTATTATTCATCTTTTATCCATTTCGACAGAGAGGTGGAAAAAAAAGTCTGCAGTGCACCTGATATGTGAAATAAAACTGGAACACCGTGGTAAATATTAGAACATGTTTAATTACATTCAGTTTTGACAATCTGAAATTTTTGTGTGATGACTGCATTTGGAAGATTTCAAGCTCGTTCACTTTCATTTCGCTTGGACCAGAATATCATCATCATTAAAGCAAGTAATATCAAGATACTGATGATCTGTCTTGACCTTGCCAATTGAGAAATTTCATAGAGGAAGGACAGTCTTCAAGTGGCAGCTTGATGCTAAAACCATTTAAATTCATTTCATTTCTTTACTCGGTACAACTGAGATGTTATATTAAGAAAATTGTTTAGACACCTTACTAAGAACTCAGTTCAAGCAACTTGGCAACTATTAGACCCTTTAGTCTTGGATATGACACAACAGGTTTTGTACACATGGATTGTGGATTTTCTGCTGCTCTTCTCGCAGTTCCTCCCGGCTGCCCTTCAAGGACATTCATCCCGTTGTTTTGGCTGTGTGCTTAGGGTCATTTCCTCGTTAGGAGGTGAACATTCAGCCCAGTCTGTGGTCCCGAGCTCTCTGGACCATATCATTAAGGGCATCCCTGTACTCTGCTCTGTTCAGCTTCCTGTCAACCTTGACTAGTCTCCTACTTGCTGTAAAACAGCCCCACAGTCTGATGCTGGAGGCCACTATGCTCCTAGGAACCTTCAACACAGCAGATTTTTATTTCAGCCTTCCTCAGATGTGTTCCTCAACTCTGTCCTGTCTCTGAGCTTCGCAGGCAGTTTTTTCAATTACATCCTCAAGACTTCACTTCATGTCATAGGGTTTTACTCTGGTAATGCATTGTCAGCTGTGAGACCTTAAACAGAAAGGTGTCATGTCCAGTCCAGCTGAATTTACCACAGCTGGCCAATATCTATCTCAAAGATGATCAGGAGAGACACCTGAGCTAGATTTACGCATGTCAGCAAATTGCTGATAGGAAAACTATAGACAAAGTTAGCACAAGTCTGCAGCATACCAAGCATAACAGCTGGAGGAGTCTGAATACTTTCTTAATGCAGTGTACATGTTCTTTTGTTTCCTTGAAATCCTGCAAACTTCGTCACCATTTCTCAGTTGGTCATTGGAAAAGTTCCAATATAGTTTCCCTTAAATGAGAGTCTTGTTATAATAAGCAATAAATGACACAAGCTTAATAATAAGCAAGATAATAATAGGGTTAGCATTAGTAGGTTTAAGGTTCCAGTAAAGATGAAGGTTTGAGATTTTGGACGCAGCACAGCACTGATGAACCAGCTCAAGGCTCAGACAAAGAAGCAGATGGCACTTGTTTACTAATACATAAATATTGAGTGTCACCACCTCAGCAGCCCAGGTAAAATACACATCCAACAGAAAAAACTGATCCACATTAAATAGAGTCATACAGAAGTATTAACCCCCAAGCCTTTTCAGTTTCATACTATTTTTATTAGATCAATAATATTTTTAACAGACAAAAAGAATCAAAAGAATGCTTTCACCAGGACAAAAAAATGTGTTTACAACTACATGAAAAGATCATTTCTTCTTCAGAAATAAGACTCAGATGAGTACTACACCATGTATTTAAGTACAACCATATGTTGTATTGTATTTCAGCTCGTCTGACTAACTGTAGAGTGTAATTGAAAACAGCAGGGGATCTCATGTTGGGTGCTTTTAATTTAACATCAGCTGATGGTTGCTAACAATGGAAAAACTTAATCTTCACTAAATTAAATATTTTTGAATTTTTTTGGTGTGAGAACCGTTCTGGAATGAAGTGATAAAACGAGATATGTCTGAAGTGTTACCGCTTATGTGGTTTCTGAATGACCAAACATGAAACAGAAGGCACATGTGAAGTGCTTTTTTTTTTCTTTTTTTTTTTTATTGGGGAATGACTTTTTGTTATTTAAAACGTCTTAAAAACGCGTGAGGGTCGGATTACGTATGATTCGTGAATATTTAACATGTAACTTTAACATCAGTGAGAAGAGCAAAGGTCTGTCCGTATTTGGACATCTTTTCAGTATTTCAGACATTCCTCTGCCATCTGTTTTTTGTACTCATTAAGTTCTGTTTTCGCTCTAAATTGTGTCTTGCTGTCATGGTCTGTCTGTTGAGACTTTTTGAAGTTATGTAAATGAATATTCAAAAGGATTGTTTTATTCAAAAAATGTGAATCTGCAGCTGTGATGGTCCTTTGTTATTCTGACATAAAACACTTGGTTAGATACAAAGCCAGATGATTTTCTTTTTTTGCATTCATCTTTCATTCTCATGTTCCTTTACAACACTCCTGTTTTATGTCATTTCTATAAAGGCAAAAAAAAATAATAATTAGAGAGAGCCACGTCTTTCCAAATCTGTTTTTTAGTGAACAATCGAGCTCCAGCTCTTCAAAGCTTCGTCAGAGCATGGGTTATATCCAAACTGACTTGGGTGCAAACAAGAATGTCTCGCTTCAAAGCATTAATGAGGGAATACTTTTTCTTTTTTTCAAGTGTTTTGCTGATTACGCTGCTTATCCAAATGAGGAGTGGGACCTTTCAAAAGAGGAAGCCATTTATCTGCGCAGGGACAGCAGAGCTGGTCTGGAGAGCCTCACTGTGCTTCCCTTATCACGAAAAACTTGCAGAGATTCTGGGCATAATGGCACTCATTTGATCTTGATGGGGCGGTGGACTGTCTAGTGTCAGCTGCTGACCCTATCAGTTTTATATATCCAGAGTATTTCACCATCTCCACCAATGTGATGAATTGGACAATTATTATTTTGCAATATGCACACACGGGCCCTAACTATGAAAATGGAGGAGTCACTTGGCTCTCCATGGAGAAGTTGTCAATAATAGCGTGAAAGGTTTTCACCCCATGACTAGCAGAGAATATTTCCATGAAATATTCTCCAGATTCAGAATAATAAACCGCATGCCTGTTCTGTCCCCGAGCAACAGCATGCTGTGATCATACACAGGCTTTCTGTCAGTGCAGAAATCATTACCACAACTGTGCTTCTAAAAAAAGATGAAAGACTGCATTTGGACCAGCGAGGTGGCCTTCAGCAGGTCTGTTGCACTATTGCGTGCTATCTGCTCCATCTTCTAAAACCTCAAGGTGAAGAGGATGAACAAAAACACATGTGACCTGGGAGTGATTTCACACTGCAGAGCCAGGTCAGGTCATTCTCCATCTTCCTTTGTTTCAGGATGGTTCTTTGAACCCAGGGGCCAGAAGCCTGCTAACTCCATCATAAACACAACATGAATCTTTCAAGCCATTCTGGTATGTGGCCAGAATATTTCAATGGCTAATACACTCAGATTTGTAATGTTAGAAGATGTTACTATAACCCACAATGCTGTAAATCAACCCACCTGTAACTCAAGAATGTTACTAGACATCGGTGTATTTCAAAACACTAGGACATGAGAAAAATCTACCATTTTACAATCCATACTGCTCCAGACTTGAGAATTTTCCTCATCATGTGGGCAGCTTTCCTCATTTCTGTGAGTTATGTGTTTAACTATTGCTCTGGGATATCGCAATACAGTTTTTTGAATTCAGTCTGCGTTGAACCCACGGACGTTATCCCGGCCAATAATGTGAAATCGATGCAAATGTGTTTCAAACACGTTGATTTTCTGACCCCTGAATGAAGAGTGTTACAAACATCACATCCTGGCCCTGTGTCCTCCAGGTGTCCGACCCTCGCCCATGGCCACAGGGTTCCCACCGGTTGCGATGGTCTTCTGCAAGGCTGGTTTTGATAATATAGGTGCTTCTAGCTTCAAACTGCCTTTTCTTCTATAAATTCAAACAACACATACTTTATTTAATTTACAGTTAAAAGCAGCAATTGTATTGTCTTTTTGGATCACGCTGAGTCAACACACCTACACCTCCCAGGTGTGTTGCATTAGTGGCTCATCGGCTGTACGGGTCGAGCTCTGCTGGAAATTACACGGGGTCACCACATTTTGTGAACTAACAGGGATGATAAAGTTGTTCCACTCTGAACAGGTGCAAGTAAGAGCAGAGACAAGGAGATGGCAGTCAACAACAGGCAGCCAGATAAATGAAAACACTTGTGGTCAGTAAAAATTTAATATTGTCCCCTCAAAAAATACACATGGAAAATGTGGAACCAACAAAACTTTGTCATTATGATTTGGTAAATTACATAAGCACCTTCATGAAACAGTAATGCGTTTAGGAAAAGGGTGATCTGAGACTCATTTGGCTCTCCGCTCTCCTATCTCCACTTCTGTCCCCCAGCATCTCTGATATTACTTGCTTTCGTCCACTGTGTGTAATTGTTGTTATCTCTGTTCAGCCCTTTCCTTCCCAGCTGGTTGGCAGAGGCCAGCTTGTAATTGTTTGATGAAAGACATCCAATTAAGAGGAAACATGTAGGTCCCGATGTTAACGCTTGTGTCCCGACGATGCTGGTGGTCGCGGAGGCCTGCTGTACAGCGGCCCTCCGATAGCGTGGGGGGAAGTCCACATAACCCTTTGATACGCGGCTGTGGCTCAATATTAATTCCTTCGGTCATTAATGGCCTTCACACAAAGTCTTTCGTATATTGTTTTAATAGGGGAGAGGAGCTGACGTAAGGAGGGAGCAGTGTTCTGACTGCTCAAAAGGGAGGGGAGACCAAAAGGTTTCCATTGTCTCAAATGAAGTTGGCAGTGAGAGTGGTTTACTTGGATTCTCCCTGCATGGTGTAATTTGTGAGTATTATATTGATAACCTGCATTCAGTCTCATTTGTGTGTTTGTCTGCGCTCTGCTGTAAGAAGAAATGATGCCATATGTGGCCAAGGGGAATAAAATTTCTGCCAGACGTTTAAGCTAATCACCAACTGTGTTACATGTGAAGTGTACATTTGCGTGACTTGTTGTTTATTGCCCGCAGTCAGCTTCGTGACTGTCTCGCATGTTTGTGCCAATTCTGAGGCCACGCTCCCTAAATCTCTCCAGTTTGCTGGTAGAGAAAGTGTCTCGTTTTCTCTCCCTGGTTTCTTGGTCCATTTCACGACCGCCGTATGTGCTGAGACACATATGTTATAGAAATACACATACTGTGTCCTGTGTGTGGCGTTAAGGATACGAAGTCACTTAGAAGACTCGGTGTCTGTCAGCTTTTACATCCTCCTCCTTCCAGTAAAAATATTCTCAATGTTATGTTATGTCTAATAGTTTATTTAAATGTGATGACATATATCTGATATAATGGAAATACGCAAAGCTGAAGTTTTAGAGTTAGTAACACACCTACTGATCCAGGATCAGACCTATGCCTACACATCCCCAGCAACTATGTCACAACCAGCGCTGACTGGGTGACAGGACCGGTCACAGATACGTCACAGCCAAGTGTGTTCTACGTGCTGTAGACCTGGTCCTGGCTGTGTCAGCCATCATCAGACATGCCTGATACAGTATTTGTACGTGTTGCTTCTTTTTCAAGTATCCTAGCATTAAAGGGATATTCTCCTCCAGCCGCTTGCTAGTTGTGGGAAAGCCCTGACAAGTTGATTACCAAATGCATCAGCGTTCCTATCTGTCTTCCCTATCTGTTTCTAACAATAATTGGAGGTGTTGACAGGGAAATGAACAGAGTTGAGTTGACAAACTTATCACAGTCAGCAAAGCGTGCCTGCATTTTTGGATTAAACGTCACTGGACTCCTTACTTTTCTAATGCATGCGGTAATCGACTTGTTAGGGCTTCTGCATCAGTATGAAGCGGCTGGAGGAGAGTGGGTGAGTTCTGTTTTCTGTTCTCTTTTCAATAGAAACCAGGCAAAGCGGTGTTTGATGGCTCGTATTATGTGCTGGGACTCTATTTGTACTGTTGATGGAGTATGGTGCTGTTCTGAGAATCATTTGTGGCTACGACTGGCTTTTTGATCGCAGTTGGCTCTTGGCTACAAAGACAGCAGTGTTTTGCTGTCTGGCTGTCTGTGCTGAAGTCTCAACAACTAGAGAAGTTTGCGGTCGGCAAACATGATCTCTGGAGGAGGTGTTCTACTTGGTCTCAGTTTGTTAGACCATGGATTAAATTTACGCCAGAATATCTCTTTAAGGCAGAAACTACATTTGAGAAATACAACATGTTGTGCAATGAAATGTCAATTTTGGCCTCTGTTCCAGCAGTAACAGCCCACATGCTTGTTAAAGCTGAAAAATAGCTTTCATCATAGTAACTGATAATTACCTCTCAGCTCAGTCAGATGCATAATAGAGATTAGCTCCTGAAAAAGTCTGCCAAATGTCTTCCAGGAAGTCGTTATAAAAGTTGTTGTATATACTGCAGAAGAAAAAAAGGTTTTCTAGCTATAAGGAAGGTTAGGTTACATATTTCAGCATTAGTTTCTTCTTGATTTTCAAAAATAAAATTGTTCTGAATTAGATTTTCCATATGGATGTGCAGGCTTCACTTGGATCCCTGCGTTGTATCTGGCACGCTGGCTGAGCACGTAAATGTGTTTGGCAGGTCTGTGACTCATTCACAAGTGTTAGTGTTAAGTCTGAAGAGGTAAACTCAACTGGTTTACAATTTGTCAAAAGCGCCCCTGCCAATAGGTCCCTTTTTATTTTAACGACAGCACCAATCAAATTTATGGGGGGGGGGCTCTGAACACTTCTGCAAATTTAAAAAAGGGGTCAGGCCTTAGTAATGCAGCATCTTAAAATCTTATGACATCTATATGTTCCTCAAGGGGACTGTTATATTTGCCTCACTCTGCACTGTCAAGGGAAGTGGGGCCACATGCATCTGCAAGCTTTCAGGCACCAAGTTATCATAAAACAACAGGTTTAAAGATGGAGATGCACAAGTCCAACTGCATGTGTACACTGTAGTTGAATTGGTTTCAGTGGTGATGAAGCTGCTGGTGATGGATGTTTGGCGAAGCTCTGTGTTGTCTGTTGGTCTGCCACTTTGGACCAGATTGAAATATTTCTACAATTAATGCATGGATTGCCATGAAATTTGGTGCAAACATTAATGTCCCCCAAAGAATGAATTATAATGGCCAACTTTCATAATCACCCATATTGTCCTCCACAAATCAATCACATTTTCTTTTATTGTTTTTAATGTTCCATCAGCCTAAACCAGATTTTGGAACTACGTCACTTCTTCACTGTTTTTGTTGCTTTTTTTTCTCTACGGATCTCCCCCTAGAGTTTCGCAGTGGAAATTTTCACTGTCTTAAAAAGTCATCGCTGACTCTCCGCCAACCCCCCCCCTGTCAAGTGAATTTGTTTTCAACGAAGCTGGTAAGAAGGCAATCCGTGGTGTGATGTCTACCGTGGTGGATAATGTTAACAAGAGATTATGGATTAAGGGGCGTGTTTGTGTCGTAGTGAGGTGAGATCTGGGACACCAGGTTGGAGGCGCTAACCTTGCATGGTTGGTTTTGGCCCTGAGACCCTAGGTGGAAGGCAGAGAGCCTCTATTCTCCCCGAAACAAGTAATTTAACCCCCACAATTACTCCAGAGCTGTTTAATTAGGTGCAACTGTGTTAACTATTATTGAACCTCTTACTCAAAACTAATTACAGATTTCACACAAATTAACATGTTGAGAACCAAACTTCATTTTATTTCTATTTATGCCTCTATTTATCACAATTGAATCCGTGCATTTAATAAGGAGCTTTCTGTGGAGAAAACATTTGTGCTTCTGTCTGCTGAAAAATTGAAACATCCGTCATCAGTTGTGCATAGAAGCATGCAGTTTGGCAACAGAAAATAACTGTGAACATTTGTAAATCAAGTCAGAACCTCTTATCTTTTTGATTCCAAGTTTCTCATCAACAGAGCCATGTTTATCTGTCTGCATCTACTTACTGACTGTGGCAAGGAACTCACTACGACACATCTGGCTTGTCAGCGTACCAGTGCTGTACCAAAGCCAGGCTGCTCTGTAACCTCTGGAGCTGAGGGACCGCAGCGAGCATCAGCAGACGATTGTTAACAGCATCTGCGTGTTTCCGACGACAGTGTCTCTAAGACTGGGAGGAGGTGTTCAGACAGCAACAATTACAGTCCCATCTGAAGAGTGATCATCATTTCAGTGCCACTTTTATATACTTTCCCACAGCCTGTCCCCTGCCCAGTGGGACCGCCGATGCTATCTACTGCCGAGTGTTTACCTAAAATGTTAAAAGAAAAACATCAAGAAGAAGACAAAATGATCAGCAGAGAGATGGCACTGCACCGTACTGAAGACTGTGATATATCATCTGTAAAGTAGCAGGTGATTATTTCGATTTTTTCAGACTCATAGGAGGTAACATTTGAGATGCCACACAAGTTCATATTATCTACAAACTGATACAAGCGGAACTAATCCAAACACTGACCCACCCTGTGATTGAATATAATTACAGATGGCCTTCCCGACATCTCATTTACTATGAGAACGAAGTTTGTGTCAGATTTTAACTGAGTAATATTAAAAAAATGTTCTTCATCTTTAATTCATTTGATTGGAGCTACTGAATTTGGCTGCAATTACCTAACTGTCTCTTTTAGAGATTACAGTTTCACTCATCAGTCTCACGCTGACCATGATTTTGAGGTTAGGTTGGGTTCAGCTTGAATCAAGAGGTCACATCCTTCAGTATTTGTCAAGTTGATATACTGCTGGCAGCATAATTGAAAGGCAGGAGGTTGTCGGGCTGGCGGCGCAAGCACTTCACAGAGTGTTGTTTTCTTTGGGCGCATGGTGAATCTCGAACTGCATATTTTTCTTTTTCCTGTATGGATTTCACATTTGCATGGAAAAATCTTTCTTGTGTGTTTGGATTTCCATTGTGTGGACAACATAAAGGGCTCTGGGATGGGATGTGGGAAAAAGGGAGTATGCAGTTTGCCTAAGTGCATGTTTTTGATGTCTATTCAACAGCATTTGGTCAGTGGCTGATGTCAGTACATACACAAAGTTAACGGCCATCCTCTTTCCTACTCTTAAATTCACTGAGGGAAACCAGTAAAAGGCTGCTACTGCAGATATCCCACAATATAAAAATGTGGAACCTGTCCAGTACACACAATGTTCAATCATTATGCTAAGACCGGAGCACTTTAAACAACCGAAAAATTAAACATTTGTGGTAACAATGATGTAAAAAAAAAAACTTGAAAGCTTCAAATTGATCAGGAATCTCTGTAATGTGGACTGTAAATGTGCTGCCCTTTAATTTGAAAATAAGGGCTGATTTTCATATTTCAGCGGTTCCTTAAACACTATTTTGAAAGGAAGCATCTCAGTCATATGATTTGTCCTGACAAATTGTGGTCACGAAGAAATTGGGCAAACAATCACTGTGTTACTTTCACAGAAGTATTTTTCAAAGCTGGAAATGAATGTCTGCTCAAAATGTATCCGAGTTTGTCCTCAGTGCTAATTATTTGCATAAAGCTCAGATTTTCCCATGACTGCTCCTCAGTCTAGTGCAACGGACACTAAATCCAATGTGGATATTGGCATTCATTTAAAATAAAATCAATAAATAAGGTTTTTTTTAAATATGCACATTTGTCTTCCTCAGTCATCTCTGTCTTGGCTCTGTGGTTCTGCACGGTTGAACAAAGCTTGCCGTGTCTGGGCCGGATGGAAGACAAAGAGGGCTTGCTCCTTCTGCTCAGCACGAGAAGTACCTGAGCACTTTGCTGCCTCATCGAGTCTGCTTTGTGACCTTAGGTAAAGCCTTTGACAGATGCAGGGTGTTGTCTGCAGGTTAAACTTCCCGAAAGCCTGGCACACTTGCTTTCGCCATTCTTCTCTGGGTTCCCCTCTTTATTGCTTTTTCCGGCTTCTTTTCGTTGTTGTACAAATGTCCTGAGTATGAGGTGTTTAATAAGTGTCCACATTTCCTCTGTAAGAGGAAATAATAAATCCCAACTCGCTATTTCAATAAACAAAATGTACTACTATCCCTCAACAGCTAATGAGGGAAAAGTGTGTTTGGCACATGCACGTAACAATGATATGCCAGGTGCTGCTATTCTGTTATTGAGACAGTCTGGCAAAGACTATTTCTTGGCATAAACCACAGCAGTTATAATTTTACTTGACACTTAGCAAGCAAGCATGAGAGTTTTTTTTTCTGGGTTATAATAGGAACTGACCTTGTGGTCATCAGACTGGAGTCATTGAATAAATATTGGAGCATGAGGTAAAGAAATATCAAGCTTGAAGCGAATGCCAATTGTTCCTGTTCATCTCTGTACGCCATAACTCAGGTATGTCAAGCTACCTGCAGTCGGCTTTGCACGCTGGGGGCGAGGTAAAAGTCAACCCTGATGAAATCAAAAGTATGAGCCTGTTGGCATGAGGGACCGAAATACCTTTCACATCCCTGTGACTGATGTCACCTCCGCAGGCTAAATAAAACTACAGTATCCTGGGTCTTGTTACACATACAAGTTATCTGAGCAATTAAACTTTATACCACACATAAAAAGTAAGAGACACTACAGTGGACAGGATGTCGCAAGAAAGTAATGTCTTTTTTTTTTTTGGCGTGACTAAAAAATGAAGTAAAAGTAACAATACCACAAAAATACTCAATACTCAAGTAAAAGTTTATTCATATTCAGAAATATTTCTTTAAAGTTTACAATTTGATTACAATGCAAAATGAGCATTTTCGGGCATTATGATAAAGGCAGTATTTTAATATGGTAGCTAATATTATATTCAATGTGAAGCTAATTTAAATTACTGTAACCTACTGTAAATGCTTTCAGTTCAGTCTTTATATAGACAGAACCTATATAAGCCAATCAGGGAAACAGGTCACTGGGGACATTACTGGAATGAAATATGTTATTGTGAAATTTTATGGAATGAAATAAAAAATCAGGATTATAAATGAAAATGTTTTCAAAAGTGAATGTCACTGAGCTGTACAATAACCAGGTGTGAGTCATTCAAAATCATGAAAACTGGTCAAAACTGAGTTCAAAACAGTTTCCTTTGTTTTTGCTCCTTTTCAGTCAGAGGTCAGTGTGCAGAGTCAGAAACAGGATTAGGTGTCATCCTCAAGGACTCCGCAGCAGTGTGGATGTTTTCCAAAACCAGAGCTTGAACCCAGCTTCTTTACTTAAAAGACGGCAGTCTCACAGCTCATTCTGCAAGCCTCCCGACCACAGTAGCAACTCTGGCAGCAGCAGTGTCACCGCCAACATGGGGCGGAAAGAGAATCCCTGACCCAAGAGCAAAAGACAATAGAAAATATGACATGGGAACGTCTCAGCTGTCTGGTTCTCCAACATTGAACACCACCACTCGAATCAGCCAGGGGATCCCCAGCTCCAACCTGGGAACCTTCGCTCAAATGAGGGAACTGCCTCTCATCCTGTTTTTCCTTTTCCTGTCCTCCGGACAACCACAGCCAGGGATCCCCACGCTTCTTACAAGTGGAAAATAATGGTCTTGTGTCATCTGTCTGGACAATGACTGACAGTCTCACCACATACACTGAAGCTGTGAGAGGAAAAGGAATTTCCATGAGGGTAAGCAGACATGGGAAGCTCTGTTACAAGTCGGAACCAAACTGGGGAGACGTGGTCACTTGAGCTCAGTTTTGTGGTGCTGACTCCCTCAAAACATTTCAGTCATAGGAAACATTGAATTGATAGATGTCATAAATCAATTACTAAATCCGTGATGACATGAAAAAGATGTGTTTTTTCCGTGTGAACAATATTGTACGGTGCTCAACCCTAACCCTAACCTCTTAACCCCAGCCACCAATCCTAAACCAAGACCTCGATCCGTTCCCCCCATTATAATGCTTAATTCATGAACAACAGACCCAACTGGCCCTTCACTTTTTTATAATCAAATTTGACATGGAATGATTTTCAGTTTGACTCCAGGAACTAACTCCAGGTTCATGAAATGGTTATGGGAAAGAAGTTTGTCCTGGCATATGCCAATATTTATTTGACTGATTGGGAACAAACAGTCTTTCCCAAGTGCCCGAAGATCCTATTAACGTACATCCGATACCTTGGTGATATTTTTAGCGTTTGGTCTCATTCAGAGACATATTTGATGGATGGAAACATGGCTGTCAGGTACCACTCCCCCTAACCTTAATCTCTTTTCATTAAACCATTCATAACATTTATCAATGTCTGTCACAGAGAAAATTTAGGGTTTGATATGGTTAAAAGTTAACAAGGACAACCACGTCTCCTCTCCGGAGTCACAGGAAGTTTGCCACTTTCAGGTCTGCTTATAAAAATGACCGGCCACAGCTCCTCCTCTGTTTCAGGCACTGTTAAATTGATCCAATACACACTTTGCTTCAAGCAAACTGGGGCCTTCGGTGACATCTGCCTGTTTCTTTGTGCTTTCTTATCACCTATCTTACTAATCTCCATCTGAGCCCTGAACTCAGGATTTTACTTTAGTTATTTGGAAAGTCTTCCATTCCTCCAATCTCCTCATCATCTATTTGCATTGGACTCCACTGCTGTCTGTAGATATTGGCCAAATAAAAACATAGCTTTCATCATACCAGGGGGTCAGTTCAACGGTCAGGTCATAGGGGTGGACACAAACATCCCACCCCACAGTCCTAATTCTCCTGCCGCTTTCTCTTCCAAAACCCATACAAATCCCACACCCAGCAGCCTCCCACAGTCCCAAACTGCTGCTGCTGGAGCACAAAAAAAGGAACAAGAGCTCCCTGACCAGTGGGGTTCTTTCTTTTGTCTAATCAAGGTTGGCATTCTTTCTCCCAGCCTGGGCCTGCTCTGTGCTACAAGGGTGCAGCTCCGGGGGCTTAGGCCACTGGTGGCACCTGTCTCCTCTTCAGCGCCTGGCCGGGGAGACTGCCCTGCTAGCCTTGATCCCTGCACTAATTATTTTCAAAGCAGCCGGGATTTATATCACACTCATACAGGCGCCAGTGGCACTAGAGCTCCCCCAGGAAGCTGCTTTTCGAGCTTTTCTCTCTTACTCTGTGGGCAGAGATTGTCACCATGGACATGAGCGGCGCTCAGGCACCACAGAAGCATCTGGCCAGCTGGCTGGATTTGGATGGTCTCCAGACTGATTGCTTCAGCGCGTTTACAAATGGTCCCAACATTTGTTGCTCAGAAACACAACAATGTTATTGACTGACATAAATTATTTCACTTTCTCAAAAAAGTCAGATATGTGAGTTTGCCAGCTATACTGGAATATTTGTAGTACACAACCCAAAGTACAGACTCCTCTCTGAGATCTTCTCAGATCTGACTGAAAGAAATCCTGCGGGGTCACAAAAATACATTGACGTCTTTAGTGCCAAAACTATGCCCATAAATAAAATAACTTTCAAATGATTATTAGGATTTGATCACTTGAAATCCTCAAAGCAGTTTTTAAAAGTGTGTTCTGATTCAATTACAGTTTTAAAGTTGACTATTCATACCGTCATTAAAAAAAACAAAAAAACATTTTAGTTGCTGACAAAAAAAATATGTTCCGAATAAATGGATTTGCAACATGTCCTTAAATTATTAGCTTGGTAAGCCACTATGAAATCAAAGCTGTTTCCATTTTCTTCTCAAGCTGACGCCACATCCAGGATGTAAGGTCTGCCCATTTTTAAATAGGTGAAACATTATGGTCCAGCAGACCGTAAAACACACAGGAACTTAAACTGTGACCTTTCTCATACAGTAGCCAATTCTCTCCTCTCTTTGTTTTGTGCAGAGGTCAGTGTGGATCATTAATTTTATGGGCTCCCTGGGGCTAAGGTGCATTCTTTGATGTTTTCTGATACACTGCACTTAACATTCCCCACGTATTTCTCATCACTCTCAGGCCTGACGTGACTGACAAATAGGTTATATCCCATGCCACACACACACACTTATCTAACACTGAGGATAATAAGGAAAAGGCATGCATTTTTGGCGCTTTGCCATCCTACAGCACAGCTGAGATAAGGTCTCCATTTGATGATGTTGCTTGAGGTATGAGCCCAACTTGTGTGGTGAGTGTACTCTTGTCTGGAGCAGAACACACACAGCCACACCTGCAGAGTATAGTGGTCAGGTTGACACCAGTTAAGTGCAGTACGAGGAACTCCCTCCCTGCTCTGTTGAAATGAAACTCATGAATGAAATAGGTAAAATAAGTTTTTGATAGACTTAAAATCAACCTCACCTTTTCTGTCGGAAATATTTAGTGTTTTCAAAAGAAGTGGAGACTACTTTAGGAGATGTTTGCACAAACTAACTTTCAAGTCTGAATGTCATTTTCCATTGCAATGGCTGACTCACTTTTGAGGGCTTTGTGAGCAGCTTCAGTATATAGCCAGTCCTTCACAACATCCAGTGGTTGGGATGACCTTTTGTGCTGTGGGACACAAAGCAAGCTAGTCTAACCAGCCTTCAAAAGTGGGAGCTAGGTGGCTTAGTTTGCTAAGACTGCCACTGATTCTGTTCCCACAGCTGCTGAGTTATTAGTAATCCTCTGACTATCCCACATTACACAAATGAGGGGTGCTATGTAGCATTAGCTGTTCCTCTTTCATGGGTGTAGCTGTAGGGATAGTGATAAAGTAGCCCTAGTACAGGTTTGAACAATGACAGAAATAGTCAAAAAAAAGTTTTTAATTGTGGTCTGACTATAAAGTAAATCTGTAGGCTACTTTTTTTGTCGGAAAATAACTTATGGTAAACACCCAACCCCTTTTCTTTACTCTAATTTCTATCTCCGCCTCCATTTTAACCATTGTTATGAAATGTTTACACTGCCCAATCTGGCAGGTCCATAAAGCCATGTTTGTCTCTAATTGACCAACTGGCAGGGGTGCTGTTGGTCCTTATTGCCTACAGGTAAAAAGCCTTAAAGTTATTCACTTGGTGTCCCTAAGGAATCCTAGAAAAAACAAACCACCATGTTTGACCTTTGCAGAGACTCTTGTAGCAACAAGCTCCTCTTACAACTCATATCAGCTTCCATTGAAGTACAAACAAAGGCTCAGTAATAGTAACCAAACAGACAAGCTGAGCAGAGGTCTGGCATAAGCAGAGGAACATTATGACCATGAGGCAAGTCCTGACTACATTTAGACACTTATTATGACCAAAAACAATAAATAATACACTTTAAGCAAATTTCCATGTGTAGTATTTTTGGACAAGTGGTCTATTAAAAGCACCAGTTTGATCATTCGCATTAAGAAAAAAACTCTGATCAATAGACGCTCACATTTGACATCAAAAGTCACAGTTTTCCAGCTTATATCCACAGTGACACTGGAGAGGATGGTACTGCCTGGGGAGAAGCCCATTACAACTGATTTTATAAATATTTAGGCTTAGCCACATTAAGCTGATTTGGGTACTTTACTCTGCTGGTCTGTCGTGAACACTTGAGTCTAAATCTGCTTAATTTGTACTGTGCCACTCCGCGTGAGTTTTGCATTCTCCCGAGATATTATAAATGCCTGATTTTGTGGTTACATCACCACACATTTCTTTATATTTAATAAGCAATTCATGGATGCCATGGGGCTTCTAACTTTAAATTTGATCTGGTGTTTTTGGAGCCTCTGAGTGAAAAAAAAAGAGACTTCCATCATCAGCTGGGAACGTCTGAAGAGATCTGTGATAATTGATTTGGGAAGCGAAAACCTTAGAAATCCTGGCATTTGTGAATTGTGGGTGAGAAAGTGTCCAATACCAGGTTATTGTGGCGAGACAGCAGAGATGTTGTGGTCAAGGGCTAGGCTAAACTCAGGGTGAAGGGTAGTGATGCCTGTGGTTTGCAGAAAGAACAATTACTGAAAGATTAAAAAGGGCTTCAGGAGAAAACATGATGAGGATTATAAAGAGTTGAAATAGAGATGTTTGTTTTTCCACTAAATGCTTTGCTCCATTTTAGATGTTAGACATTTTTGTGGAGCTCAATCAAAAAGGGGATGCAGACGAAAAGACTGTGGTTCATCTTTGATCCCTGGTCTCAAGGTGCTGGCTCCAACCACAATGCAAAATAGGGAAACTGATTCTGTTATAAAATTAACTTGAATGGGTGTGTTTCATACCACGAACTGGACTTGATCTATTTCGACGAGACTATGAGTCTAGAGTAACACTAGCAGCTCTGTTACTCAGATACCGTGGTGCTAATTGCTAACATCAGGGCACTAATCCACATATCCTTGATGTTAATAATTTAGCATGTTCGGATGCTCACAATTTCTCACTAGCACTAAACACAAAATACAGCTAAGTGAAAAACAATTCACATAAGTTTCACAAATATTTGGTCACAAACCTGGCCTGATGAGGACTGATGCAACATAGAAAGTGAAGTGAAGTTGGAACCTTGTCTTGAACAAATTTCATGTCAATCCATCCATTAACTGTTGAGACATTTCACTCAACGCAAGTCGTAAATCCCATTTTGAGATTCCAGTGAAAAAGGGAAAAATCTGACCTGTTGGTGGTAGTAAAAGAAAAGTCAGGCAATCATCAAAGTCAGCTGGATTCATCTTCTGGGGGTCACAAATGTCTTTGTAAATTATTTTTTTTCCCTGTGATCCATGCAGTAGTTATTGAGATATTTATTGTGAAGTCGTGGATTATGTAGCACTGACATCCCTAAAGCCATGCAATTAGCTTGGCCAACCATTACTTTGGAATTAAATATTGCATGTTTGCATCTCTGTGAAAAGGGCACCCATAATATTTACAGTGATACCCATCAGAAGCCCCTCCTTTGCCACATATCAGTGCTGGGATTCGTTCTGCAGAAGGCCTGTTACCCTCACTAGCCTGAATCTACTATCTTGGGCAAAATTCTTAACACAGCCACCAAAGAGCCAATGACAAGCTGGTCACACAAGTATTATGTTTTATGTTTTCCCCATTGCTGTCTAATGTTTCACATTGAGGTTGGGACCATCAAGCAAACTACAGCTCACAAAAGAATGGGCCCATTGATTCCCAGAGGAATAATTTTAGTGGAGGGAGTATTTAGCACAGGCCCAGCTAGAGAGAGCTATTAGCTGCTTCTCCAGCTCTGTGATCCATGACTGGAGAGGCTCAGTGTGAGGAGAGAAAGAGGACCCTCACCTGGCACCCATTTCACACACTCATTTCACCCTGCAGGCAGGTCTGAAGGCATCTTTCATGGTCTCATCTCAGCCATGAAAGTGCAGAAAATGTGACTTTGTTGCCACATATTTTATCAGAAACTTAAAACAAACGATGTGTTGAATTTCACAGCGATTTTATCTCTCGATATGATAGCACACAAAACAAAAAAAAAGAGATCTGGAATTGGTCTGTTGCATCCAAAACAGCAAACTTACAGAGATAAGATATAAACAAAATCAGAAAGCAGGAAATCTGCACATGTGCTTCTGTGTATAAACCGTAGCCTTTGAGATTGGGCCTGAATCCCTCATTCTCAGGAGAAACCAAAGTGGTCCATCATTACCTCCTCTAACCTCCCCCTTTTCCCATTTCAGCACCACACTGAGCTAAGATATCAGCTAACACATTATCCTCTTAGCCCCGGAGACTGATAGCCAGCGAGGGCCTCGAGCCAGGAGCAGCCATACAGGTCGAAGAATAAAACAAGCGTCACAGTCACAGCAACAGTAAACTTAACACAGATCTGATATAGCTCATTTATTGATCTATTGACCAGCTGCATGCAAACAGCTCACTTAACTGTCGCCTTTCATAGGAAAAAAACTTTGACAAATGTGGTTTCCAAGTGGTCATACATACAGTAAATACCTCTTATACTGAGCATATGAATCGTATTATGAATAACTGTTAGTTTAGCTCCACAAAAACTAACATACTAACATACCAATTAATTAGCAATAAGGCTATAAAATCAAAGCAGATAGGTATCGTTCATTGGAAATTGTTGTTTTCTGGTGATCAAGCCATTGTAATTTAGAACAAATGAACCACACCCTGTTCATTGCAGGGCTACACCAACACTGTGGTAAGACTCTTAGTATGGGAGAGTAATGTCTAGCCATTATCCCAATATCGCTGAATATCAGGTGACATTATCCTGTCTGTGTTGCCCACCATGACTGACTTTTTCAAGAACATTTGATTGTATTTCTTGGCTCAGACGCCACTTTGTCAGCAGAGGAAGCCAAGCCCACCAGGTTTTTATGATTAAGAGGACAAAGTCAGGAGCGTTTTGTTCCAAACAGCTTGCCAAGTCATTTTATATCACTTCACCAAGCCAAAAACTGAACTTTTAAAATTACGTTAATAGCTGTCAATGTAGAAGAAACAAAAGGTCCATAATGGCTAAGAGATGTTTTACAAGCATTCCTCAGGCACCATGTTTTTCATCAGAGCTCCGTGGCATTTTATGTAATAGCCCGAGCCCTAAAAGTGAGATGTCATGCAGCTAAAAACATTACAGCAGCCCCACATGCTGGCAGTGGCCCAAGATGCACCTGCACTTTCATTTACCCAGCGAGTGTACTTCTCTCTGCTAGTCTAGACACCCAACACCTGCTGTACATTAATCTGTAACAGCCTCCGCTGCCGGATATTCCCAGTTAACAAGACAACATCTGATTGCCGCACCTTTCCCTCCTGCCTAGCAGCTCCACGCTACTCACTGACATGCTCAGATGTACTTATAACCGATACCATCCACCGGGTGTGTGTGGTTTTGGAGCTCGCAGGCGAAAGCCAGGAAGGTGGCAGATCCGCTTCATATGAATTTGCCTTTTTGGCAGGGGCATTGTCAACCCGGATGAAATTGAACACCTCCATATTGCTTCATTGGAAGGCTACAGTGTCTCTGGATGTGGTCCACGGGCTTGTTTCTTGCCAGCCACGCCGTGACGTCATTATTCCCTGTAGTCACACCTCAGAGTTGGCTACGAATTAAAAGGATCATAATTTGTGAGGTGCATGCTCACATTTAATTGACCTCCTACTTTTTAAACACCACAAAACTCAGCATGCATTCTGCTTTTGCACGTACAGTGAACTGCATACAGTGTGAGCCACCCAAATGTTCTGGTAAATCAACTAGAGCTGCATTCTCAAGTCTTAGAACATACTGTTACATGAAAAAAGCTCTTCCAAAAACAGTGATGTCACATGCTGTTTGACTAAAACACTATTAATTTTCTTTTTGTTTGACTTTTATTTTGAAGGCATTAAAGTTCTGAAGGAGTACAGTGTAAAATATTTAGTGTTTTTAAGAACAACAAAACCTGGAGCAACTAACTGCTCAAGAAAAGAAAGCTCAGCAAGATCCCAGCAGACAGCTGTGCACTCTTACTGGAGTCAACACATTACTAATACTACAGGGTGACTGGTATGTTAATTTAACACAAGTGTCATGGGTCATTGTACCGAAAACACACCTGTTATACAGATAATTGTATTTTTTGGCCAGACCAACAGGTGGTGCAGCAATGACGTGCAGCATCAGCACTATGTTTAATTAAAGTTTTGAAAAATGGCAGGTACACAGAGCAAAGTACTCTGTCACGTGAATGTTTCACTCTCCAGAGTCTCAACAGTAGTCTGATGTTTGAAAAGATTACACTCAGCAACAGAATAATGCATTCACTTCAGTCCACAACCATTTTTATGCAACAATCTTATAGTAGTCTTAAACATCTTCACAAGGTGTGTGGTAGTGTGGTCAGGTAATTGATTATCAGAAAATTAATCAGCAATTTAGATTCATTGTTTAAGTTCCAGCAACTCAAATGTGACTGCGCTGATTTTTCCAGCTATTTAGTAGATTTAGTTTTTTATGGTGGCCTAGGTGGGTCAATCCAATTCCGAAGCCCGACAAATGCAAAAGTCACAATGTGTGATCAGTGATCCTGTACTATTACTGTCACAATGAATATGAAAGAAAGAAAAAAGTATGCCACATTTCAACTTTTTATTTTTTTTATTTTTTTTATTTTTTTTTAACCACTTGTGTGGAGGCTTTTGTGTATATGTTTTGGCTTGTACATTGTGTTAACCCCTCTGGGCCACCGTTAGTTTTTGATCAGATAAAACAAGCCATCTGAACATGCTGCATTTGGCTCTTTCTGAAATTCTGAAATTCTGATGGCCACCGATCACTATTATCTGCAGTTAAATAGACGAAACGATTAGTTGGAAAATAAACGTAAGATGATGTGATGGTCAAAATAATGATTAGTCTGATATACCACTGAATATATATTAATGAGAATCTGAACAAACTGAGAAATGAAGCGACAGAGGCTGATCAATACACTCATTCTCCGGCTGGAAACCAGAGCAGAATGATCGGTGAACTGAGGCATCAGTCCGTCCACAAACATGAATTTTCTGTCGCCCTTCAGCGAGTTTTTCTCGTGTCATTTAACCGTTGTGTTTTGAAGGAACAGAGTAAATGATAACAACCTGAGGTCACTGCGATTTGAGACAGCAAGGTGCACTCATCTAGCCCGGCTGGCTGCAGCCAAGGAATGGAGCGCTCACTGACAGCTGCAGCACCGTGTTGAGTAAAGTGAATGTTAGGAAACAGAGAGAAGGAGACAGTTGCTCAACCTGTCGACAGCTTTGCCATAATTCAATAAGTCAAGGTGGAGGACCATTCCTGCGAGGCTGCAGCAGCTCCGTAAATAGCTGTCTACCGTGATGAGTGTTTTTTTTTCCACGGTAATCTTGCTTGTCTCTCTCAACGAGAACTGCAAACATAATTGAAAACTCGGACGTGAAAAAACACAAGTATCACTGACACAAGGAATGTTTCTTTGTCCTGGATGGTTACGTTTTCACTGTCCTGTTTTAACATGTTCCAAGAATCCCTGAATCTGTCTACAGGTCAACATGTTCAACAATGCACCCCTTGTTCTATTATCTTTAAAATGAAATTATTCATCACTGTTTTCATGCACGATGACAATGTTCCTCATGTTTACATTGCCAGGGAAATACAGCTCTGTCAGTGTGCTGCAAAGAAAAACATTTGTTTAAGATTTTTGGGCATGATTACGGTGTTTGTGCAATTTGTCTTTTCAATAAGTCAGCTTAAAAAACGCCAACGTGCTGCCAATGGGGCCTTCTTTTTCTTTTCTGTTTTTCTCTGAATGCCAAAGTCCCCCTGTATTTTTTAATCTCAACATACTTACAAAACAAATTACAAAGTGTAGTGTAGACAGTAGTTAAGGACTTTTTGGCAAACCTACCGCAGACTGTTGCTTCAATTTCCTCTTCAAATTCCCCTTTTTGTGGAATAAAAGCGCCATTTCAACTTTCCCACCATCCCCTCTCAATATATCTGCCTCACTCCAATTGTGACTTAAGTCTCTGTTGGACCCTGGCCAGTGTGTTAACTCCAGCTAAATCAATGGATTAACAATTTAGCCCATCCCCACCACACACACACACACACACAGTTCCACACTGAAACCCAGACACATGCATTGTATACACTGAACACACACACAGACACATTTATGCAG
>OMNW01035966.1:0-24327 GCA_900303245.1 Selene dorsalis
TCCGAAGACATCTGCTGTATTTGACTTTACATGGCGCTGAACTCTGTATAATTTCCTTTCAAAGACGGGAAAAGTGCCATAAGTCAAAAAGTCTAGCTATACACTAATCCAAAATGGCGCCCATGAAAAAGCCCTCACTTCACTAGTCGTGTGTTTTAAGGCTGATTGTTTCACTTCGTTTCTTAAAGAATCTGAGGTGGGACATTGAATCATCGGGTCATCTAGTGGGTAAAGTTACAAGTACTTCTCTCTAAGTGTAGCAGAAAGGGTGATCCTCACTCCATCTCCACACTTACCTGGAGCTCACTATGATGCCCTTACAGGAATGTGTGTGTGTGTGTGTGTGGAGGAAGACTCACTTCTCCAGGGAGAGCATCTGCTGTTTCTGGTGCTGGTAGTGGTACATCTGAGCACTGTGGGCCAGTTTCTTGTCCCCGGGCTAGAACACAGTGAAAGGCAAAATGGCCATGTGAATGTCAGTGGTAGTCATCCACATCACAATCACACTGTTCAGGTGGCCTTTGCTTTCTGCCACGTGTCCATAGTGCACGTGTTCAAGTTGTAAAACTGCTGAAAGGGCAGGTCCCTCTGGTCCTTCATGTGGTGCCCAGCATGACATTTGGTGAATAATCTTCCATTTAAAAGCATTCATTGAAGATATTTAAGATAGGTAGGATGTTTACGATGATGTATGACATCTTATTATCAAGCACAGAGGTTTAAGCATGCAAGACACAGCTCTTTTCTATTTTGTTAAAAGGATATGTTACATTCCACGTCGACATGCTGCAGGCTGCAGCATCACTAATAATAAATAATAAAGCATTTCAACCATATAAGCTCAACAAATATGGTCACAACTTACATTTCCAATACATTACAATATAGTTCTAGTGGAGCATGATGTTATCAGTTAATAAACATCTTACTGTTACTTAATCAAGGACAGATCTAAAATGTTCTGCTCACCGAAGTGTCAAAGTTTTGGGCTCCAATCAGTCCATAAGCAGCAAAGTCCACCTTCCGAGTGAGACGCACACCTTTCTGCAATCTGTCAGAAAAAAATGAAATGTCTGAATGAAATTGGAACAGACTGGCATGACAGCGCACAACTTTGCACAGTAAGATCCCCCCTGCTCCATTGTCAAAACTTAATGGCACTATTTTCCTTGGGAACAAAACAGAAATTATCTATTAGCATGACGAGAGCTTGTTTAATATCAAAGATTTATCCCAGGAAGAAATCAACTTGATGAAATTCCACTTGCTTTGTTTCCTCCACATCACACAAATGTTTCACCTCCATAACCACTGATACATAACACATAACCACATAATACCACTGACTCCCTGGACTTGATATCCTATCCAAAGCAGGCCTGGCAACCAGTGCTCACAGCTTCGGTGGGTGCTCCACCTGACTTACTGCTTAATGTCCTTTTCCAAGAAAGAAGAAAAATCACCTTACCTGACCCAACAGGCCCCGGCTATTATCAAAGCCAGTGAACCTGCCGCGATGAAGATGGTGCTCATAGCTGAAAAGAAATACATACAGACAGTTAGGGGCAGAGAGCGCTGTGCATATCTGTAGGTATCAGAGGATGACATGATGCCTGACTGCTCCGGGGATGTGTCTGAAGCAGAGTGTTAGTGTCTGTGCTCTGGTCATCACCAACAGTGAAAACAGTGATGACAGTAATGGAGTGAGGCAGAACTAAATGACAGCAAGATACAGGCTCTATTCTGAAACCTTGAGGCCAGTCTCGAGATTTCCCAGCGTGCAGTTCTCACATTTGTCCTGACAAAAGAGATATTTTACTGGACTGATCCCAATAATTGACTGTTCAAAGCTCAGATAAAGATGGGTATTCTTCGAAGGGATCATTTTCCGATGGTTAAAAAAAAATGGAGCAGTTCAGTGGATTCATGGCTCGCACCAGGAAACAGGATCCTGGTTCTTCCTGGGATTTTGGCTGTGTGTGAATGTGTCTGCGTGCACCTGTGTGTTGTCACATTGACTGATGTAAAAAAAAAAAAAAAAAGAAAAAAGAAAAAGTTTGACTTTCAAATGCTGTTGTCAAGGTGATGTAACTGAATGGAGAGATGAGGACGTGCTGGGAAAAAGAATCAAATGATTCTGCATGGTTCATTTTTTTAAGCTCGTAAAAGGAATCATAGTCCTGTCTGTGTTTTCAGTGTTTCAAGACTATGAAATCGCAGGAAAACCTCCCCCCTTGTAATGTGACTGCTTTTACTGCTGAAGATAACTACTTGATTTGTACGGCACATTAGCTCTGTCAAACAAAACATTGTGTTTGATTATTCCTATTTTTGTGCATTACCTTACACAATTTACACAACATACACAACTATTTATAGGTTTTTATTTGCATATTTTTAAGATGAGCCCTCAGGTTGCTACTGCTGGTAGATGGCGCTAAAGGCAGCCTCAATAATGAGTAATGTTAGGGAGTATGAAGATGGACAACAATCATAGTTTCAGTATGACACCTCTTATAGATATATTAAAAGCACAGACTAATTATGTTGTTATTTTTAAAACTCTAAGATGTTAACATAGTTAGATCTTTTATTATTAATACACATACAGTAAAAGGTCCTGAAGCTGCGGCCTTTTGTCAGCTACACCGAGAATGTAAATACTGCCCAGTCGTACATCAGCAATAATTAACTGCTAAATTATAGCAGTAGAGATTTGTGTATAAATCCATCAAGTCACAATGATTTAATAAACACAGATTGATCTCACCTCTTTTACAATCTGCTGTGTGTGACCACACTTGTCATCTTATCTGTAATCTTATTTGTTGCAGGGCTTCTTTGCTTTCCTTACATGAATCTTTATTGTATTCTATATTTCCTGTGTAGTACATTTCCCTGTCTTATTGTTTGTTTGCTAGAGCGCAGCAAAAATGTCCTGACATAAGATAATAAAGATGTGAAACGAACTGAACTTCAGAATCTCTTAAACTGTTTTATTCAGTCATGACACCATGACATTATAAAGGAAACTTTCTGAACATCATTGCCATTCAGGTGCTAGCTGGAAAGCTGTACTTGCATTGTTATTATTGTTTTTTTAGGTTAGGTTGAGGTTAAAGGCCAGAGGGGGACTTACTGATGAAGACACTGTCATTTGAGGGGTAGGGGAGGATGATGGGACCACTGAGCAGAGTGGGAGTGTGGTTTGTGGTGTTGGTGGTTGTGGGTGGGGTCACTCTGGTGAATGGGACAATCTGGCCAGTAGCATTCTCTGGAGTCGATGGTCTGTGGGTGTGGCCCAGCTCGCTGAGCTGCTTGGTTATGGGTCGGGGGACATCCTTGGAGGGTGCGGCTGAGATACGGAAAGAACAGTTTAGAGGTGTTACAGCTGCAGAGATGTAGCAGAAAATACCAACAGGGGTAAAGTATTTAGCTGATCCACTACCTGGTAGCCTGGCTTCAATTCTCTGCTCACTGATGATGGCAGCCAGGAAGTCAATCTCCTCATCCAGTTCAGGGTGTGTGCTCATTTTACCTGGAAGAACACATAGCCAGAATTCATTGCAAATATAAAATACAAGGGATAAGCAAGGATATTAGACAAATGTACAAGGCATGACATCATGATTGCCGCCTGTTAAGTTACAGTTCCTTTTTTTGTATCCTAGCTACATTGATGCCATTACATATAGTTTGTTACTCCCAAAACCTGTTCCCACATCAACATCATGGCCTAGGCCCAAGAAACACCCACAGCAAAGGTGAAGGTAAAGAAGCCTCTATACTGGTGCAACCTCTGTTTTGTGCAGAGAAAAATAAAAAGGGAAGAGAGGCAGTTAGAATAAATTCAAACTGCACGTGGGACTTTACACTCCTGTGCACCTCGTGGGTGGTCACAGCAGACTGGTTAAAGCAGTCGTGCATTATAGTGACTGCCAGACACTGTGCTCACAGCTTAGTTTCGGAACAGACTGTTTGAAACCAGAAAAATGGCACCAGAGACCACAAAATGGAAATGTCATGTAAATCAAATGATTGTCACTCCAGGTGGTGTTGTGACTTCACATGAGCATGCAGGTATGCTCAGTGTTATCAAACATGTGATATTCAGGTAAGACTGGGTAATATGAAGTCCAGTTAAAGCCATGTTTATTTATTTTATATATATGAGGTGTATCACAACTGCCATCTGCCATGCATTTATAACAAACTCAATCTAGTCAGTGTTTTTTATTCTCTTTTCATTTTCTCCCTAAAATTACAAATACTGCTGAATGACTAACTGACTGAGTTGGTGCAGTGTACAAGGCCAGAATGAGGACAGAGCACCTACCTTTAATGATCTGAGCAGAATGAGAGGAATGTCTCCTCTTGACCACACATCGGCCATGGGAGTTTTCCACGAAAGGGCGCAGGCAGGGGCCGCAGTGTGAACTGCCCGCCTGGCAGAAGTGTCGTCTTTCTCGGGCACAGTCCAAACTCCGGGGGCACAGATGAGATCCTGCTGATAAAGATATAACACAGGATATCTATAAACAATACTCTGAGGTATACAGGCTGCTGGCTTCATAATCATCATACAAACATGAGTGGCATTAAGTTTTTTAAAAGTAAACTGATAAGCATCAACATCAATTGTCCAAAACTTAATAATGGCACAAAACTTCTCCTGTTTACTTTGTGGCTCAATAAAATATACATACATTACGTACATTATATTTGTGTTTTTGTAAGTAGGACATTCCACCATATATCTAATGTTATTATATGATATACTTCTAACATTTTCCATAGGCAGTAAATCAAACATGTGCACAATAACTGTGAAGTTTCATGGGTGTTAAACTCTTGACAGCAGACATAAAACCTATTTGTAAGATAAATGTTCACTGTTGGAAACACATTTATTATTCCAGTACTCTAGATGGAGTGTAGAGATCAACTACACAACAGAGGCTTTTATTATTTTAAATCATGATTTTTTGTTTAATGGATCCAGTTTTTAACTTTTAGCTTTTACTGTTAACTGTTAATTCTAAAAGGATAAGGGTGCAGTGGTGACTGCATATTACTGGGATAAGCCCGACATTCAAATCAACTCTTTTCTGATCAAATGTGTATAAGAAAACAGAAAATTAACACTGGAAACCTGCTCCTTGAGTCACACAGAAGTCACAGCAGACTGCTTTAAACTGTCCTGACTGCATGTGTATGTGAAGGTCAGAGATGATATAATCACAAGGCATTTCAAGGAAAATGCCAGCTTCTAGTGTGATTTTGTTTTGATCATAATCTTGTCATCCTCTTTACACTTCATTGCACATGAGAGAAAAAAAACATCAGTTTAAAGGGTGAGGAGAATTCATTGGATTTTTCACCCATTTGTCTCTACAATAGCCCCACTGAGCAGTTAGGGCATTGCTGCAGATACCTCCCCACGGGGAGTATCTGTTGCGCTTGTTGTTTTCCAGTAACACTGCATCTATTTACTTGTGAGGATAACAGAAAACATGTGAAAACAGCACCGGTGTGAAGAACAGAATAAAGCTGGACTCTTTACCCAGCAGAGCCTCGAGAAGTGGAAAATAATTAGAGCCAACTATCGATATTAACCCCTTCAGCCTCCTTGTCAGAATCACTCCTGTCTCTGCTACTGGCACCCAGACACTGGTTGCCATGAGAACTTCCATGGCAACTGAGGAGGTGTGACATCATCAAGGGGTGAGTCACTGCGCGAGTGCACAAGTCAAGGATGGAGGGTTTGTCTCAGGCTGGTGTAATGAAGGAAAGGATGATAAACGCACAAGGAAAGAAATGATTAGACTGTCAGTGATAACAGCTGAGAGCAGGTGAAGTGTTCATTTCTATAAAATTAGAGGCTCACTTTAACAGTTTTTATGACCTACTATTCTGTGGTGTGTATGTAAAGGTCCTGGCTGCACTATAATTAATGCCATGGCCAAAGTAGCTATCAAACTGTACAGCCCATACACACTTCCAGTGGCCTGATCTTGCAGACTACAACAGTGGTGCTAATCTATGCAAAGCTTTACAACTGGCTGATGGAGAGCAGGGTGCTCTCAGGCAATGTGCTGCCCTGTTGTTTCTGTGTGTCTGAAATGAACTAGCTGCACACATTCATTTCAGAGCCAAGGACAGGACCGCAGCTGAAGCACTAAAGACCTACAGACCTAACTCTATCCCCACCTCAGCGAGAACACTGTATGCACCAAGCTCAACTCAACATTAAAGACTGTGAAATGCAGGCAAGTAGCACATGCACATATCACCACCATGAACAACACACCAGTGTAGGTGTGTTGGTACTAGCAACACAGTGTTCAACTACAATGACACATGGTCTAGGCCAAACAATTACACAAAATCATGGGGGAAAAACATTTTCACATCACGATCTATACAATATTATTTCCTGAGAAATGTCAATTCAGCACTTTTGGCACAATCTGCTGACAAACCAACACTGTCAATAAAGATGAATGTAGCCTCCCTGATGTAACCCACAGGTTATTGCTCAGAGTGAGCTGCTCTGCTGTCGGCATCTTGGCAGTGTCTGACTCCAACCCTAACAGTTAATCTAGAAATGGGCATAGAGGAGGGACACAGGCCAAACCTTCAATTACATATAACTTTAAGCCTTAATAAAATGTAAAAAGATGAGTTAGATGTAGAAATTTACTCCCTACACTGTTGTCTTGAGGGAGAAAATCAGCCGTACAAACCAAACCTGCACCAGGCTCTAAACATGTTTATTTCTGCTATTAAGTTCTCATTTTAACATGTGAGCCTGTGGCGACTGAGTGTTGGAGCCAGACTCTAGTGGTCAATAGAAGAACTTCATTTTTCAGTCTCTGATCAGATAAGAGGTTTGTATTATTATGTGATCCACATACAACCTGCTTACTAGAGTCCTGCAGTATATAACTGTGCAGACATCAACAGACAAAGTGTGTGTGCACCTGCTGCAGACACTGTGAAAACTGTCTGTTAGCTGCACTGCTTTGAATACCTCCATATTCAAATAGAAGTGTCTGCAGAGAAGCTTTATCTCTGCACATTAGTGTAAGTAATTCACCAGCAGCACTGATGGTCATCAACTCTCCCAACACCAGTGAGATTATCAGTGTCAAATACACTTTCTTTTAAAGTCACTGTTTCCTAGCAACTTCTAGCCCTGTGTTTGGTCAGAGAAGGTGAAACGTTCTTTCTCTCTTTTCACTTTGACGCTATCTCAAATGAACTGTACTGACAGAAGAGAACTGCAAAGAATTGACAACCGAAAAACACTCAGGGCCACCCTAACCCCCTTGGCTTTCACACAGGGTCGGTCCATTGCCTCAGACTCAGACTCAGGCTCAGAGGGCTCTGAAAAACCAATAAACTCACAGCAGTACCGCACAATTTGGAACTTGGGAAATTAATTTTATTCAACAGCTTGAATTGTACTGATCACACTGAGCTACATGTGCTTCAGAGCTTTAAGGGTTTTGGAGATGCAGACATTTTACAACCAATACACATGTCTCAACCAAGCATCAGTCTCTAGAGATAAAAAATTAAATCAAGAAAACAATGTGACCTTCCACGTAAGCACACGGCTACAGATTTAGACAGGGAAGCTGTAATATCTTTAATTAATGTGCGTCGCCTACAGGCATGATTATGTTGGTTGCCAGATAAGTGGGTTTGATTGGTCCATCTCATTCTTACTTGCTATATTTGCACTGGTGAGGTTGACTGTTCAAGGCAGGGAAATGTCCCAGTGCTCCCGATGTGCAGTCTACCAATGCATGAAATCAGAATCCTGGAATGACAATTTAATCGAACTCATGCTCTTCATCATTGACGCTGCACAGATACTTGAGCTCATTTCACTTTAAAGTTTGAACCTTCCTACAAAGAAGCCTACAGCCATATTGTCAACTTTGGACAGTAGAATCTCATACTTCTGAACGCTCCTACTCACACATTCACATTCACATAATATAATTCAGTGCGCTGACCGGGTCTGCTAGTGTGTATGAATATGGTAGTTAAATGGTTCAAAAAATGTAGACCAAAAAGGAAAGTGCTTTTACTCATGGCCAAGGGAAGTGCGGCGGTGGTTGGATAATTTTTTTAAAACTGTGTTGATGTGACCACATGTTCCACTCGGCCTCAGAATGATTTCCCCTCCCTCCTCATAATAAACCTCTGCAATCCGACCAATGACAGCAACGGGCACTAGGCAGTCAGAGGCCGAGTAGGACAGATCATTGTAGGAGTCCTAAATTTGCATCCCACTGCAGTACCATTGTTAGCCAACTGAAGGATAAAATCATGATGGTGCAAAAACATACAATTGGGTAAACCACCAGGTAAAAGAAGTATAACTGAAAGAAAGCAGCTTGAGCGCCCCTTCACTTTCACCTGGGGTCAGAATGAGTTAAGTAGAGAAGCAAACATTGTAAAGAAATTCAATTAACACCGTTTTCTATTTCTGATTCACACCATGCAGAAAGCACCAGCTCCATCCATCCACAGCTTCAAATGGGGGTTCACAGGAAGTAGTCTTAAAATAGATGGCTCAGAGTAAAAGCAGATGCATAAATAAAAACCTCGCTGGCTCGTCAGGTCTTTAGATTGAAAATTACTGAGATACGGCTCAGGAGGAGAAGACAATAACCAGCTCCCTTTGACTTGTGTAATTCACACATGTCATTGAGTCTCTGAGCAAGAACGCACTGTACCTAGAATTGCTACCTTTGTTTCAGGCCAGAGCTTAGTAGCTGCTAATACTGCTTATATCAGCACAAGGATGACAGACAGTAACTGACCTTATTGTTAGAGTAGGGTGAAAATGATGTGATATTTCAAGGTACTTTCAGATAATACACTGAAGTTGATTTATCTTTATCTTAAGAGAGATTGTTAAGTTCTTCTAAGGTGAAAATTAAGGAGCCCTTCTTATTTCCCTTGAAACAACATCAGCCAGCTGGTTGTGACAGGGATTGAAGTGATAAGGATCCAGCCCTGGACCACGAGGATGTTAAAATGACACAGAAAGGAATGAGATTGTCAGTGATTAATTGATTTTTTTTCCATTAATTTCTTTTGACAATTTAATTGATTAGAAATATATTAACCAACACCACAGATCAGAAGTCAGAAAATGTATTGTAGTTTACTGGAGTATCTATTGTGCCACTAGGTGGTGCCTCTGACTGTTTGCTGATTGTCTGTGAGGTCAGCACAGATCATAAAATCCCAAAAACAAGAAGACGTGGCAGCTCACTGTGCTCACCGTGGCAGTAATGTTGATGAACACTGCAGCACAAAGTTCAAATTGTAAAAACACATTGGAAAGTAAGAGCCTGAGGGAAGAGGCTTTCTAAATCAACAATTCACAGATCGGACATATAAAATCAGGCCAACTGCAAACTCAGAGGACAAACATAAATCTCATCTGTTCAGATTATCATCAGAACAAAACGGGTTGAGACAGCATCAGCGAGATTCCAATGAATCTGTCCTCAAATACCAAAACAAAGGAGCAACTGGCCGCTGCACTGAGAGACTGGGGAATCAGAGCAATGAAAATTGTGTTATGTATATTATGTCATTATGTTATGTTCTATGTATAGGGTGATGTATAGGCCCTACTCTTACTACAGCTTCCGAAGCATCATTAGAACAACACTGTAGAGCAGGAAGTAGGACTGTAAATTGTTGTCAGAAGTAGCTAATGAAGACAGACTGGTTGGTCACATAGAGACCAGCTCAGTCTTCAGATCTGAACACAAATTTGTGGGAATGTTTTCTAATGATGATGTTGGGAAAACATAGCAGTATGTTTGATTTCTGTAGAAGAATGAATGGTTAATGGACTTGCACTTATATAGCACTTTTCTAGTCACTTGGACCACTCAAAGCGCTTCACACTGTATTTGTCGCATTCACCCTTTCACACACACATTCATACAGTTCTGTTCACAAGCTGGCTTTTTGGGAGGCTAATCATTCACACACATCCACACATCTGATGACACATCGGAAGGTATGGGTTCAGTGTCTTGCCCAAGGACACTTCGACATGCGGCCTGGAGGAGCCGGGGATCCAACCACCGACCTTCCGGGTTTCAAATGACCCGCTCTACCTCCTGAGCCACAGCCGATAAAGCCACGAGTTACTTCAGCTGCTGAAATAAATGTAGTGTCGTGGTTAAACAGTAAGGTCCCATGACTCCTTGTTCCTGCACACACACACGCAACACAACATCCTGCTGATGCAGGAAGAGGTAAAAAGCTCTAATTTATAAATTCATTGAGTCATCATAAAAAAACAGCCTTAATTGTTATTAAAGAGACCAGAGGACCAGCGCCAAATACTGCACCTCCAGTGTTTACAGTCAGGCCACTGCTTATACAACGAAATATGGACAGTAACAGTTAACCTGATAAACAGGACAACCCTGACACATATATACATATTAAAGGAAAAACCACACAGATGCACTGCAAGGTGAATGCTATCCATCATATAAAGAAGCAGTACTGCTGCACTGGGCAAAAAGACGAAGCACAGCAGATGATCAGCTGTCAAAAAGATGGATCACCATCACACTCCAAAAGGTGTGTGTGTCAGGCTGTGAGTCCTGGCCTGAATGTTGTGGGTCTCAGATCAGAGCCAGGCCACGTCACACTGTATTAAATAATGGCTAGTTTCTGTGAAGAGCTACACAGTGGTGTCACGATGGAGTAAAGGCATGTTTGTGTCACAGTTTGATGATTAGGGGATTGTGTGGATGTCAGTGAACTCTGAGAGGTTAAATGGTCGTCATCTACGGTCAGTCATGGAGACCTCTTAGGCTCTGACAAGAGGAATGTGTTTCTGAGGACAACCAGGCCACGGCCGACACCTCTGCCATGATACCACGGCCATACCCACTCACACACCCTGAAAACATCTTGTTCCATCTATTTCTCTGGCAGTGAATCACCCCTCTGCCACCTCACCATCTAATGTGATTTCTGCTGTATGGTCTCACAGCCACACAAAGCAACACACATCACTGGCTGGAGATGCCTAGAGACACTGAAGCCTTCACGTGTGTGTGTATGACTGATCGTGACTGTTCTAACACACAAGCAACACAACTTCACATACCTAATAAAACCATTAGAAAATCACTAGTGCCCTTACAATCAGCATTCATAAGATCCATGTGTCAAGTGAAAGACATCCTTGTGAAGCATTCTGTAAAAGTGAAAATGTTCAGTGAGTTATTATTAAAATTGTTGTCAGTTTTCTTTACATTGGCCTATAATCAATTGAATGACTGGTCCTTTCAGGTCTATTTTTAGGGATATCATATCTAAAAAATGAAGAAAAGAAAGCAAAAACCATCTTTCTTCAAAGCAACAGACACATGGATACATCATTATAATGTTTAACAAGATCAATAATGTGAACTTTTTTCTAATTATTAAACACCCATTAGCCTATATTGTCCTTTAAATGTTCATTTCAACAACAAAAAAAACCCGTCACATTATGTTCATTAAAATTAAACATGTACTAAAATGTTACACAATCACAAATACAAATCACTAATAGGCTGAGTGAACAATCAAGTAGGCTACTACTGCACCACTACAGTGACATGGTCATCATCTGTTGTCAGAAATGAGAGGATTACAGCCTGATGCACGACAGTGCTGGAGACCCTGTGCTTTACCGAGCAGGTGGCAGCAGGTCTTACCTGTCAGGCACATTCCCAGCGCCAACAGGGCCGCAAACACCGCAGCCTGGCGGAGCAGCGGGGCCCGCATCCTGGACGCAGCTCTCCGACGACTGTCAAGGGCCACGGAAACCAACCACAGGAGACCCAGGAGGAAGAGGGAGAGGAGGAGGAAGAGGAGGAGGCGACGGCGGAGGGTAGTCGGTGCTGATCATTCCCTCATCCCCGCCATCCCCCGGTGCTCAGGGAGGAGAGGACTCGGGTAAGGACAACGACCGGGAGATGAAGGCAGTGTAGGAGACGATGCAGCTGCGGCTCAGATCACCAGTGTTCCTGTGTCCGGTCCTCCAGGCTGCTGCTGCTGCTGCTGCTGCACCGATGCTCTGCTGTTACGGACTGAGCGTCATCTCTGCTGCTGATCCAAGTCAGTCCGTGATGTCAGCACGCTGCGCTCTGGTCCTCTTACTTCTCCTCTGCTGTTCTTCTGCAACACCAACTTCTAAGTGCAGGTCGCCACCTACCGTGTAGGTGGATCTACTACAGGATCTACTTTACATTTACTACATTTACTACTACTACTACTACTATACTACTAAAATACTAATAACAATAGCAATGATAATAATATACTCCATGAAACAGACAAAAAATAAAGCATCATCAAGCAGCAAGTGGAGGCAGTGACAATTTACTAATGCTTTCAGTCCAAAATGAATCAGAAATTAATCACAAGAAATTTGCACACAGCCACTGACACAGTCTCTCTTTCTCACATATGCACATGCAAGCATCATTTGGATCAAGTATCAGTGGCCTATTTATCAGAAATCTTAGTCTGACTCTCAGTGCAGTTTGCCTGTTGGTTAACACTTCTCACGCCTCCGCCCCGGCACACTGACAGATTTTGCACCTGTAACTGTTCTCTGCTGTCCCCTATGAAACCCCAGTTCACTCTTGGTCCCCTCGCTTTTTCACTCTGACAGATGTGTACAGGATGTCAGCAGAGAATTACTGAAGAGCAGCCACAGCACTGCTCCAGGAGAACTCCAGGATGGAAGCTAGTTGGGGAAAAATGGCAGGGATTATGATTGGCAGGAGTCTGGACTCATTCAGGACAGCTGTTGAAAGATGCATGCAAAGTAAGAAGCAGGAAATTTTGACAATACAAACCACTCTCTCCACATTATTCTGGCAGGTCAGAGAAGCAGCGAGAGCAGCAGCCAATGTCTCATCTCACTGCTCTGCAGGACTGAGAGGTTCAGGAGCTGTCAGCTGTAAACATGTGACCCCCACTCCAGTCAGCAGCCTAAGACATTCACACCCTGACTCACCACAGTCAACTACTTCAGATGAGTGGGTTGGTAAATATTAGGGAAACGTCTATGCATCTACTATCCTTTGAGTGGTAACCACAAAAATTATGAAACCAAAATTGTAGTATTTAATCAATTCTGATTTATTATGAATTACAGTCATTTGTAAACAAGAATAAAATATATCTCAAAGTAAATTGGTCAAAAAGGGGAAGGGGTGCAAAATAATAAATAAAACATGGGTTGGAGAGATATCAGTAACAGCACTGATAAAATTATATAAAATTATGTAAAATGACATTTTGGTGGGTCTCCACTTCATAAACAAGTATATATACATAAAATATCTTTGCTAAGGGATAAAGTCATAAAATAGTGTTACTCCCACCAAAACAAGAGAAATTGTCAAGTCTTGAGATGTCAGTGTGAACATGAAGACAGTTAAGATGATAAAGTCTGGAAAGTATTTTCTGTTGGCTCGTCAGGTCTAATAACAGCCAACATGTGTTCTGGATTCTTCTTTATAACACTTGGATTGAGTTGTTCTTCCCCCCTAGTGAGTTTACACCAACACCACACTTGCAATCTTCAATAAGCCGAAATACAAATACCACAGAGGTTATAAACGTTAACCTCAAAGAGCTGAACTGCACATGCATATAATGAGAGCACCTACTTCACTAAAGGCACCTCAACTAGGCCATTCATGTTTATAACCACTGAAGACTTGAAGTCGTCCACTGTGCGCACATTCATACCAGGTGAAGAGAACGTATGAGGACTGACAGGTGAGAGTTTGCTGAGGACTTTCTGTCAGATCCAAAATTGTGAAAACTAAGAAATGAAACAAAAGAAACCCATTATGAATAAAAAGGAAGACAGTACCTAAGCCCAGCTTGGTGAAAAGAACTGGTTGAGTGATTACATGCCCGAACTATTGGATATGGAAAACTGACATGGTTCAAACAGCATGAAAAAAAAAGAAGCAGAAACAGAGCAGGATTCAGTTTCGGTGAAACAAATGGAAACAGTTTCTTCACTGCTCTCAGGAGTCAGTGGTTTTGGCCTCAGCTTCTGCCGTGATGGCACAACTTGTCGTCTCCTCCTGCTCTTTAAGGTGCTCCTCTGCTGGTGGGGGTGGAACTGCTGTGCACGCAGCTGCTGCTCCTCCTCCTCCTTAAGGTGCTCCTCTGCTAGTGGGGGTGGAACTACTGTGCAAGCAGCTGCTGCCTCCTCCTTCTCCTCCTCCTCCTTAAGGTGCTCCTCTCCTGGTGGGGGTGGAACTACTGTGCAAGCAGCTGCTGCCTCCTCCTTCTCCTCCTCCTCCTTAAGGTGCTCCTCTCCTGGTGGGGGTGGAACTACTGTGCAAGCAGCTGCCTCATCCTCCTCCTCCTCTGCTCCTTCACTGGTAGGAGACTGGAAGCCGCTGTCATCGTGCGGCGGTGGGGGGAGGTCTGTGGTCACCTCCGGAGGATTCTCTGTAGCTGTTTCTGTAGGTTCAGGCACTGGGGAAAACACCTGCTCTGACACCTCCTGGATGGAGGGTGGTTGTGCTTCAAGCACAGATTGGTTGTTGTCTCCCTTCTCCTTCTCCTTCTCCTTTTCCTCTGAGACCAAAGCACTTTCTGTAGCAGACTCAACCTTTGGCAGGATTTCTTGAACCTGCTCTTCACATCTGGCTTCCTCTTCCTTCAAGACAGAACCGTTTGACAGCCCAGGAGAGCTCTCTGATGCTTTGAGACTTTGAGATTCATTCTGGTCAGGAGAAGCTTTACCATCTGAGCTCTCTCCCTCATCTCCTTCCTTCTCTACCTCCTCCTCATCCCTCTCTGCAATGTCATCATTGCAGGACACCTCCATGCTCGGCTCAGTGGACAGCTCCACAGAGTCCTCCACCTGAATCATGGAAACAACCTGCTTCATTCTTCTCTTCTTCTGGGATTCGCTATCTTCCCCCTCGACATCACCCTCTGTGTCATCCCCTGCTCCGTCCACCTCCTCCTTTCCTCCGTCATGCTCTTTAGCCCAGTCGATTGAGGGGTTTTCCCCCAGTAGGTGCAGGCTGGGGTCACTGTTACTGAGGACAATGCTGTCCCTGTACAGGTTATGTCTCCTCTGGACCGCTGCCTCCTTTACAGCTACAGGCAGAGAAAAGAGATTAAAATGTGCATCAATCTCATGAACAGTAAAGTTTAAAGGACAAATAATGACATAAGTATAAATAAAAAAATATGGTAAATACAAAATAACAACATTTTGTATTTAGTATTTATAAATGCATTTATTAGTCATTTATGTATTTATTTTTGTATTTCTATATTTATCTCTTTATTCATTAATTTGTGTATTTATTTATTCATTTCTGTATTCAAATTCTTTTGTTTTTAGTGATGAAATATTTAAAAAAAAAAAAGTCTAATGAGCTATGTGAATGTAGTAGGAGACTCTATAGACTGACCCATCATGATGTCCTTCATGGCTGAGTGCAACACCACCTCCTCAAAGATGTTCTCCACCAAGATGAAGCGGGAGAAATCCTCAAAGATCAGTTCCTGGAAGCGTGGCAGCTCCTGGTGTTCACGACAATAACAACAACAAAACTCAGAACCTTTCAACTCATTAGACTTTTTGTCTCAGCTAGACATCTTTCTAAATGACTCCATGACTTTTTTAGGTTTGTAACTTACAAAAGCATGCACTGAAGTATAGGAATATTTCAGAGAGTTATCCCCATATACATATACATATAGTGCCATCTGTCGGGCACAGTAGTGTTATTACATGTTGTTATAACTTTTTAATGTATAGTGTCTTATTGGTGACGAGGTTTTGTGGCTCTTACCGAAGCACAGGCAGGGCTGAGCTGCTTCAGCATGTAAGGGATAAAGATCTGAAGAAGAGCCTCGCGGAAGAAGCGCTTCCTCACTGTGCTGCTGTCGTAGTCAAATTTCTGAACCACGGAGGGAGAAAGAAAGCATCGTTAGCACTCACAGATTTGGGAATTTATTTTTTCATAGATGGAAAACTTTTAGTTATTTTGCACAGCTTCACGGCTTCAGGCACACCATTAAAAATAAACGGTTTCATGTTATGGCTGATTGGTGTATATTATTAGAGATTACACTGTTGGGTCGCCACGTTTGGTTTATGACCACTTACAAAAAGCAGCATCCGACATGTGGGGCCTGGAGTTTTGTAGGCTGGCCCAGATGTTTAAACATGGTTGAGGTTATAAGCAGCACCTGTAGCTTTTATACAGTGACCAATCAAAGGGCTACAGAGTTTCTTGCTTTTGGCTTTACCTTAATGACTCTGTCCTGGCAGCGCTGGATGGTCTTACAAAGATCCTCTGTGCCCTGAGACTCCAGACTCTGGTGAAGGATCTGCTCAAAGGTATACACTGCATCATCCATTTGCTGTGGACACACATGAAGAGAGAGAGGCCAATGTGTCACATTTCAGAGACGATGTCAGTACATTTTATGATATTAATTGTATAATATACATTTTTTTGGTATAACCATGTTTATCAAAGTTTAAAACCAACACATTTGGTAAAATGACTGATGGACAGTGTAAAGGAATATCTTGTGAAACACACACAAAGTTTAAGATATATTATGTAAATGTCTTCCCCTCTGTTCTATGTTCACCTCACTAAACCACCACTAGATGGCGTTCACTTTTCTACAGTGTCAGCACGAGTTAAACCTCGACCACCAAAACTTCACATTGTTGACTTTGTTATTTTTCCATGGATTCAAGCAGAGTCTCCCTGTGTGGCAATTTCCATCATGTTTAGCAAAGTATTGTGATGATTTGACAATCAATGTTTCTTCTGTCTAACACATTTCTCATGTTTACTATAGACAACAAACACATCATCGAAAGTAGAAATTGGTGAGTTTAGCAAAGTCATCTCAAGCAGGAACCCAGAAGTTAAACTCAGGTATGCTGTGTCCTGATGTACATTCAGATCCTCTGACTCCATTTTGAAAGGATAATAAGATGTTAACACATGGGCGGAATCATTACTGACATTTCAGGTGTGCTGTTAGCTCTTCACCCATAAGGTTTGTGCTAATGTCATCAGACTTACGCAATTAAATTGAACACATGCAAACTGATTATAACAGATAGAAATGAGAGTTATCATATAGGTGTGGATCAGCGGTGTGAAGAATTTAAAACCCAGACTGAGCCCACTTGAATAAAAAGTGTAGTAATAGGTAATTGCATTTTCTGCGACTTACCTCTCTCATGAGGATCTGAGCCCTCTGGGTGAACACTGAGGGGCTGGAGACATCAAACCTCTGCTGCAGACCCTCCAGACTCAGTTGCTCCACTTTCTCATAGCAGCTGTGCATCTTTACAGGGTGGAAGGCCAAAAGGGAGATTTTCTCCATGTGCTGAGGATGAGGAGGAAGAGGAGGAGGAGGAGGAGTAGGGGGAGAAGGAAGCAGTTTTGATATCACTGCTACAGCAATTTTAAAATTACAGGATAGACTGGTTTATATATCTAATATCTTTGGTCTTGAAAATCTCATTATCTGCATATCATGCTGCCATCATCCCAGTTTCAGTCCACCAGGACCTACCCTACCTGTGCTATGCTCTCCTTGCTGCTGTCATTAAGGGTGTTCTTGCTCATGTCGACCAGCTCTCTGAAAAACACCTCGCGGACCTCAGAGAACCCGCGGCTGGTTGGCTCCATCAGGGCATCCAGAATGGAGTTGATGTAGGGCTGGATGCTAATCTTCAACAGCTTCTCAGCTTTGGGAAGAACCACCGCTGTGAGGGGATAGGAATGATAATAATAATAATGGTAATCATAGGGCAAACAGACCACAAAATGAAAAGTAGTCAATAAAATATGTCACATTGGGAAAAAGCTCTATAATAAAAGGGTTAAAAGGAGTCACTGACTCTGCTGAGCTGATTTCCTCAGACAGCTCTTTCCACAGTTTCAGCTCTGACTGTGAAACCTCTGTCACCTCTGTTTTTTTTTCTTTGCCTCAGGAACAGGTAAAAGAACTTCGCCCGAGGATTTCAAGCTATAGGCTGGTTCATAAGATGTTAAAAGGTCAGATATACAAAGCATGGACAGAGGCCATGAAGAGCTTTAAAAGTCACCAGTAAGATCTAAAAAATTCTGGGAGTCATTGCAAGGAGACTGAAACCAGTGTGATGTGGTCTCTTCCCCTGGAACCAATTAAAAGTCTGGCAGCTAAGTTCTGTTTGGTCTGGAACCCATGACAAGATTTTGATTTTTGGTTGAGGCTGGTGAACAGGCTGTTGTGATAGTGTAACTGTGAGGAAATAAAAGCTTGTCCAATGGTCTCAGTGTGTTTAAAAAGATAAAACGAGACTGAATTCTGGATAGATTTCCCAAATGATAAAATCAAATCTGTACATGTTTTATTGTGTAATGCTTAAAATTTAAGTTGTTGTCACACCAAACACAGAGATTCTTTGCAGCAATGACGAACAACTACTGAAAAATACCAATACCATTCAAACTCATGCAACACAAAACAGTAAGCCCATCAGTCTGTAATCACTGTGGTGGCACACTTCACGCTCAATGAATTTTATAAGGCAGTAAGCAATGAAACTCTCAAACAGGGGATCAAATAAAAACAGTATGAAGGTGTTTCCCTGCAGTATTTTGGCAATGATAGCTGCTGCTGTCACTCACCCCTGATCTTGTTGGTGACGTGCTCCTTGGATGTGATGATCTGGTCCATGTCTGTTCTTATGGTGGCATCTAGAGAAGAACGGGCCGCCTCACACTTCTGCAGCAGCGCCTCATACTGGGTCTGACACTGCCCCTGTACCAGGCTGTAAACTGCATCGCTGATCTACACACACACACACACAGCATTCAGTTGTCTTCAGTTGCTCAAGGTAAATGAATCAAACTTACAGGGCTTTAGTATTTTTGTTCTGAGTTGTCACTTCCCCTGCATGACTGCCAAGTTTCACAAAACAAATGGCAACCAGTCTGTACTGTCTACAAACTGCACCCACAGAGATGTCAACCAATCAGCACTTGGGAAGGGGTGGAGGAAAACATTTAAAGTGCTGAGCCACAAGTCAACCAGTGCAGTCAAAGCATTCATTTAATATTTACTCTATCAATACAACTGTTGTTTAAATTCAAAAGGACAAAGATGAATATTGTTTTACTTACACAAGTAAATAAACTGTATTTATCTATCTATATACAAATTTATATTAATTTCTTTACCAAAATCCAAGTGTAATGTGTGTGAGGTCATTTCTTACCAGCATCCAGTTCCTCTGCCTTTCATGTAGTTTGCCTTTCAGACGGGGGGATATGAGTTCCCTTAGCTCAGGAAGGAGGTCCTCCATCACCAGGTTAGAAAGGATCTGCAAGAAGAAATACATCAGTACAACCAGAGCGTCTTTCAGTTCTTTAAATTAATATTTGGAGCATGGTTCAGTTTCTCTCCACCTCAATTTTCTCTCCACCTCAGTTTAATATTACTCTATCCTCCAAAAAACATTTGACCTTTATCTTGCCTTCAGGATGTTAACTCCACAATGAGTTTCCAGTAATGAGTTCATCTTCTCAGCATCAAATGAAACCAGTTTAACAAGGAGAATAAAATACCAAGGATGAGTATTATGGTTTCAGTAGGCCTATTACTGTACAACCCCCTCATTCCTGGATCAAAAGGCAATAATGTAGTGTAATGTAGTGTAGGAAGCAGAGATATCATCTTTTAAATTCCATACATTCTTTATCCTTGTCACAACCTGGCACCCGCATTACCCACAATGCAACTCAAATGCCTATAGTTTAGTCGGAGGTTCAGGAGTGTTATTCTAGTGGCTGCTAATGTACCCTTAAGGCACTAGCCTCAAACAGAGTTGAGCAGCAGGATGTAGAAGTCAGAAGTCAGTGTGTGTGTTCTGATTAGAGAATATACTGATAGAGTCAAACTTTAAACATTGTGTGACCACAATGTCTGAAAATGAAACTACTGAAACTGAATGAACTCAATATGAGAAATGCAGGGAGGTTTTTTTCTCGGTCTCCATTCAAGAAGAAGGTTAAAAGGTCCATGAGTTGTAACCTTGTATACAGGTACAGGAAAAAGATTAGCTCATTGTTACTGAGTGCTGGTGCAGGGGGAGACGGCTGACTGCTGGAAACAAGTCATATAAGAATAGAGTACTTAAAGAATTGATTCCATCTAGCAGAATTTGGTTAGGCCAGGTATGGGCAAATTCCTTTCTTGCTCCACACCCAGATTTTAATGCCTCTGTTTCAGCAGAAGCATTGGGACATCTGCCACATCCTTATGGACACAATATCTCTGTATCGCCTTAAAAGAACTTCCTTACTTCCTTCCTTTGGCACAAACATTCACTTGGATGAACGGGTATGACTTTGGAGGACGAAGGTCAAATGTAAAGGTCTAAAATCTCGTCTATTTAACCAGCGATAAGGCGTACAAATGTATTTTACCTTAAAGAATGACACACATCCCAGGAATGAGACAACGTGTTGCTGCTGCCATGCTTACCTGTGATGGTGCACCACACATCATTTCCCAGGTGCCGTAGTGTCCCTTTACTTGGCGGTAGAGTCGCACTGCATCAGTGAATGCAGGTGTTTGGACTTTATCTTCCTCCGATAAACCTAGAGTAAAGATATAAGCAGCTGTTAGGGGTTAGCATTTAAGTTAGGGTGGTTCCCTAATCCCAAAACGGGCGCTCCCATCCATCAGGATAAGGAGGAGAGGTTTATTTCAGTGCTGAGCACACACACTGAGCTCAACTTTCAATATCATGGACACCATGAATGCAGCATATTCGTTGCCAGGGAGTACCTTTTGAAGAAAGGAGCCAGCCTCCTGGAGTTTTTTAAGGAAGACTGACTTTCTCTTCATCTCTTCATGTAACCATTAGCATCCTGACTACCGCAGCCACAGCCGTCAGCCATATTTCCAAATATTTTGTTTGCTTTTTCAAAATCCTGTCTTACATATATTTAGTGGCTGCATCCACACCCACATAATGAAGAGGAGAGCAGGAGATAAAGGAGGAGTTTTGTAGCCTTGGTATCTTGCTCTTTTAATGGACTAGTTAAGGCTCACAAGGCAAACTGTAGCAATTACAGAAATATTTTTTAACTGGTAATAATATGTGCGATAAAACCCAAGTTTTTTTTTTTTTTACATATGGAAAATGGCATACAGGTCAAATAAAAAAATGCATACATGCTGCTTGGTAAAGCAGGAAAATAAATTACTTGCTAAAATAAATTTATTTAAGGGTATGCTTCAACATGAGAACTGCCTTTTCTGTGTAGAAAAACAAACTCCTACAATAGAGAGCCAAGCAACAGACAGAGAAACAGAAGAAAACTGGCACCAGAAGATACTAATTAATGTGTATTTGCCTCCATTAACATTCTGTGAATATTATAGCTGAGATAATTAAAGTAAACAGAAGGTGGAAGTCATTTTCCATTCGGATGTCATTAAGCCACTGAACTTGAAGAGTGTGTAACAAGATGAAGGAGTGACAGCTAAACCTCAGATATTTCTGTTTCTTCTAATGGATTCATTCCTGGAGCATTACGAGCTCATCAGCTGTTCCTCTCTACATGTAGCAGAAGCTTCAGCGCATGTGGACTAAGCTCTAACGTGAAACACTAACAGAACCCACAGTGTGACAGACAATAACGCTTTGACCTGGGGAGAAACTGGTGTGCTAACACCTTGTTTAACAGAGCTATTAAAAGCCAGTGCAGGTCTCACTGCTTTGTGTGGTAGAGGAAGAACATAGGGAATCATTCAGCTGGTCACACGTCACAGCTCAGGCATGTTAACTATTGGTGTTTCCTCTTTCAGGTTTTTCACTTTAACCACTGGCCTCTCTACTCACACAGGCCTCCAATCAGAGCAAATGAAAATCTGAAAATCCAGGTATTCTAATCTACTTGCAAAATAGTGTGCTGTCCTGGTTTTCCTATTTAGGTCTTGTGACTGGAAATTTATGGAGGTTTTTACTGGACCTTATTTGTAACTATGTGGCAGAGGTGGAAGCTGAAAATAAGCCAATTGACGTGTTCGAGGCCGCAGTTCCTGTGATGACCATTAGTCTCTACTGGCGTAACTGCACAGAGTTGAGGGGGTGGCTGCCTTGAGGTCACAGTCTTCAGCGGTGCTCTCTTTTCTACCCTGGACTTGTCATGTACGTGTCTATCCACCCTTTGGTGCAGTATTGAGTCCCCTTTGGTCCCTACAGGTGCTCTCGACAGGACATCAGCAGTGGCTGTATTTCCAGCTTCATCATGAGAAAGGAGAGTTGTCCTGGTTCTTTAAATCCAACAGAGACTCATATCTGACCATAACGGCTTTGATGGCTAAGGCCCCTTTTTTATTTCAGCATTGTTCTGTTCTTTGCTGGTGCGTGGTATGTAGGCATATGCTACTAATTTTTGTTGGCTGTGCAGTTGTCTCTGAAGTAATCCTGCTCCGGGGGTATATGAGGACACATTAGACGAAACCACTGTGTGAGTTTTGGAGCTGTATAGTGCCAGTGCTGCCCCTCAGATCATTTTTGATAACATCAAATGCTCTCTGTCGATCTCCTTTCAATAAATCCCCAAGTGGCTGTATTTTCCTCTGCCACTCACAGTCCCAAAAACTCGTTTGTCCATTTCCATTTCCATTTCCATTTCCACCTTGAAATAACTACAGATAGTGTTTGTGCAGGCCTGTTGAATAAACTGCAGCAACTGGCAGTTAATGAATACTTTGCTAAAGTAAACAGCAGAGGTGAAGTTAGAACAAAGCTCCTGCTGTAAGTCAAGGTTCCTCCTGGCTCCTACCTCTTGCACAATGCTAATCTGAGCTGGGAGCCTTGGCAGACAGGTACATGAGTCATGGCATGATGCCATTATGTATTTCAGTGTTTCCCACACATAGGCCTTTCTTGGGCGCTAAGGTATATTTGGTCAGTTGGGTCAGATCGAAACTAACACCCAAATGTTACCTGAGCAAAACTGTACTGAAACGTACGTCATAAAAACAGTCCATAGCTGAACTTTGACAAAAATGTCAAATGTGTAATAAACACTGGAGAGATGTCTCTCATGATCTGAATCAGCTGATTAATACCCTTCAGCTTTTGCTGGGAGACACAGGTTACGCAAACCTGGTTGTTATTTTTGCTCAACACGCCTGTCAAATAGTACCACCAAATATAGTACCTCATACCAGAACAGAAAAACAAACATTTTCTCTGAAAATGCTTTCCGAATATTGTAGTCCCACCACAGACCAAAGCAGTGTATTTCAAACCATGTGTGGTAAAAAACCTGTGGCGGGACTCACCATCGTTGGCGTGTCTAACACAGTCCTGAAGGACAGCATGCCACTTCTGTTGCTCTTTCTCTGTCATCACACAGAAGTAGTAGTGACGGCTGTACGGGTGCCAGAGGATCAGAGGGAACTGGCTGGCACACTTTAGGAAGGGTGAACTTCCCACCTTGGCTTTCACACCTGAAAAAAACACATACAGGATAATATAATCTCTATAATGAATGTCTTTCCATGTATTTGAATATCATGTAGTCTTGAGGACAAGATCAATAAGAAAGACCAACCTACAGCAAGTTGTCTAGAAAGCATCTACACAGGTTGGTGTTTGGAAAAATATAGCACACGGTAACACTGGAACTTTAATAATGGAACAACAATATCAGAACAGAATAGAACAATATGACAGTAATACATTACTATAACAATCATCATTTAATACATTACAGTCTACCATAATAGTTAAGATTATTTTCAGCCATCGAGGAGTGAGAATAGTCCAGGCCCTCAGACAGGTGAGTGACATGGCCCACAGAAACACAGCTGAAGCCCCCAGGAAGAGAGAGTTGGGGTGGGTCTCCCAGCTTTATATTCAAATAAGCAAATATGAGTTTTTGTTTTTGGCCAAACAACATCTGACAAGGTCTGTTGTAAATTAGCTTGTAAAACTCAGAGTGAGACTGAGATTGAAAGAGATTGGGAGTGAGAGAGAGGTACATAAAGAGACACATGTATTTAGAGCTCACTATTTGTGAATGGCTCACTCCAGGAAGATGTTAATACCGGATCTGAACTAGGTCTGATGTTTGACCTTTGTCCACCAAAGTCTAATCTGTTTGTCCTTGAGTGCAAGTGGACAGTTGTGTCAAATTTGAATATCATGAGATATACGCACAAGCATTCTGACAA